>CABHPR010120705.1:17778-33920 GCA_902168415.1 Peromyscus melanophrys | reverse complement strand
CCCCCCCATATAATTAATTACATTAGTACTTAGCATGACCACACGCACAGTTCCGGACATATCAAAGTTTAATCTTAGACAGTTTATAATAAAAATAACAATTTCTGAATTGAAGCTCTTTTCATGAATAAAGTCTGTAGGGAGATTGGCAACTTTATTTTCCTGGTCCTTACATAGTATACAATTATAGAATGTAGCAGTTTCCTATATGACTCAGTTTACCAAGATAATTACAGCTTAACAATGTTAGCAAAGACAAAGAAACTAGACATATATCTTTAAGTCAGTTACTGCAAATCCAAGTAGACCTTAGAAATTTATAAACCTTATTTGTCAAATATAATTTATTAAACATATATTTTTTATTTAAATTTTTCAGGCCAAAATCATTATATAAAAATCTATCCTAATCCAAAATCTCTTGGGGACCTGTTATTGTCTCCTTAATCTAAAAAGGAGTTAACCAGAGTTGATTTAAATATAAGCTTGCAGTAGCAAATTAAAATTACCTATGATATAGGGTTTTAATTATTAACATTTTTGTTACAAGTTTTAAGCTAATGTTTGCTTGGAATTTTATGGATTCCCTCACCCCCACTTGCAGTGGTCTTACAGATCCTGAGAGAAAGTTTACATTTTGGCAAGAGTTTTGAATATCCATCACCTTCTATGAGGCAATAATTTTTGTAAACAAGAACCAAGCAAGGGGGAAGTCAAAGAGCTAGCCGTCTTTAATTACATTTAGCCATCCAATTTTTTTATATAAATCCTTTTTTATTTAATTTTTTTTCCATTTTACATACCAACCCCAGTTCTCCCTCCCTCCCCTTCTCCCTGCACCCACCTCCCCATCCACTCCTCAGAGGGGGTGAGATAGCCCTTGGGGAATCAACAAAGTCTGGCCTACCAAGTTGAGGCAGGACCAAGCCCTTCCCACCCTGCATCAAGGCTAAGCAAGGTATCCCACCCTAGGGAATGGGCCACCAAAAGCCAGGTCATGCTCCTGGGATAAGTCCTGATCCCACTATGAGGGGCCCCACAAACAGATCAAGCAATGTCACCGACACTCAGAGGGCCTAGTTCAGTTCCATGCAGGTTCCCCAACTGACAGGCCAGAGTCCATGAGCTCCCACTAGCTCAAGTCAGCTGTCTTTGGTTTTCCTCATCATGCTCTTGACACCGCCCCCCCTTGTTCATATGATCCATCCTCCCTCTCTTCAACCAAACTCCAGGAGTTCAGCCCAATGCTTGGCTGTGGATCACTGCACATGCTTCCATCAGTTACTGGATGTATGTTCTATGATGACAATTAGGGTAGTCACCAATCTGATTGCAGGAGAAGGCCAGCTCAGGCACCCTCTCCACTATTGCTAGGAGTCTTAGCTGGGATTATATCCCTGGGAATTTCTCTAGCACCAGGTTTTTCTCTAAGCCCATAATGGCTCCCTCTAACAAGATATCTCTTTCATTGCTATCCATCTCCATCCTTCCCCCCAACTCAGCCATCTCAATCCCTCATGTTCCCATCCCCCATCCCCTTCCCTCTACTGCCCCTGCCAGTTTGCCTAGGAGATCTTAACTATTTCCCTTTCTTGGGGTCCTCCCTGTGTGTCCCTCTTAGGGTCCTCCTTTTTACCTAGCTTCCTGGGTTGTAGATTGTAGCCTGGTTGTCCTTTGCTTTTTGTCTAATATCCACTTATGAGTGAGTACATACCATGTTTGTCTTTCTGGGTCTGGGTTACCTCACTCAGGATGATTTTTTTTCTAGTTCTGTCCATTTGCCTACAAATTTCATGATGTCATTGTTTTTTTGTTTTTTGTTTTTTGTTTTTTACTGCTGAGTAGTACTCCATTGTGTATATGTACCACATTTTCTTTATCCATTCTTCTGTTGAGGGGCATCTAGGTTGTTTCCAGGTTCTGACTATTATGAATAATGCTGATATGAACATAGCTGAGCAAGTGTCCTTGTGGTGTGATTGAGTATCCCTTGGCTACATGCCCAACAGTGATATCATTGGGTCTTGAGGTAGGTTGATTCGTGATTTTCTGATAAACTGCCATACTGATTTCCAGAGTGGCTGTACAAGATCACACTCCCACCAGCAGTGGAGGAGTGTTCCCCTTACTCCACACTCTCTCCAACATAAGCTATCATCAGTGTTTTTAATCTTAGCCATTCTGACAGGCATAAGATGTTGTCTCAATGGTGTTTTGATTTGCATTTCCCTGATGGCTAAGGATGTTGAGCAATTCTGTTGGAGCCTGCTGACCAGTCGACTGGGTATCTGGGTGGAGGCGTGTGGATTGTAGAGACAATGAAGAAGACAGAAAAGAGTTGAGAAGACTGCCAGTCAATGCCGAACAGCCCTGAGTTTATTTCACAAATAAAGCATGATTCAATGCATTATGTGGTAACTGGGGGTATAACTCCCCCTTTTTTAATTTTTAAAGATGTATTTTGAGGCTGCCATGAGCTCTTTCAATGATACCTTGTCCTTGAGGATTATAAGGAATACCTGTTTTATGTTCAATTTGCCATTGAGAACAAAATTGGTGAAAAGCTTTACTAACATATCCAGATCCATTATCTGTTTTAATAACTTTTGATATCCCCAAGGAGAAACATTTCAGACAATGAGCATGGTTAGTAGCCTCACCAGTTTGAGCAGCAGCCATTAAAAATCCTGAATAAGTATGAATTGTCACATGCACATATTTCAGTTTTCCAAATTCTGTAATATGAGTGACATCCATTTGGCATAAATGATTAGGAAGAAGACCTTAAGGATTTACTACAAAGTGAGGTACAGGCAGATATTGTGGACACATAGCACATTTCTTAACAATTTGATGAGCAGTTTCTCTTGTTAAACCAAATTGTTTTCTTAAGCTTTTACTATTTTGTTGATGCAAAGCTTATGATCATTGGGCAAGCTCAACTTGAGATAAACCAACCAACTGAGTAAATTTATCAGCTAAAGCATTACCTTCAGCCAATGGACCAGGAAGATTTGAATGTGCTCTAATATGTCCCACAAAATATGGCAATTTTCTTTAATGAATGGCATCCTGAATTTGTAGAAATAACATTCTTATTTGCTCATTAGTAGTTTTAATATAAGAAACAGTTTCTATAACTTGAAGAGCTCTATAAATATATTGACTATCTGTATAAAATTAAATGAATTATCTTTCAGAACTTGAAAGACTGTTGCAACAGCTCTTAATTTGACTACTTGAGCTGAGTCAGGAGTAGTTTGTGATTAGTTTTTTGCATCCAGATAAGCCTCTGCTGATAAAGCAACCCAAATCAGACCAAATCAGACTGAATAAGAAAAGCCCTGGTTTAATGGGTAAAGTGTTCTGGGGTGATTCTCCAGCCCCCACAGAGAGTTGTGGGGATGAGAGACCAGAAAACCATGTGTCTGTTTTCTGGGATACAGCTTAAATACCCTGTGGGCATCTTGAGCATCTCTGGAGGAGGAGCCGTGTTTGATAGGCTTTGAAGGGGTGGGTTTGGGGAAAGAGATGGGGGGGGGGGTTGAGATGGATCTTCCACCAGAACGTTCCAGACTCTTTGGGTATATGGATGCCAGGGTGCCAGGGGTTAAGGTGGAGCTCCCATCCAAACATTCCAGACTCTTTGGTGGTATAGGGGCACTGGTTCAAATCTGACTACTTTCTGTGGGCATGGGATGACTTGGGGAGGGGTGAGTCGGGAGTTGGTGGGTTCACATTCAGCAGGAGGTGTGAATGGAGGGGCATCTGGATAATTGTCATCCTGGAGACCTCAGGCATCTATTTCTTGAGGAAGCAGAGAAGGCAAGTTTCTAGGAAAAATAGATTATTAACATCTGCCCTAGCTGTATTGCAAAGATGAATGCACAGAACAGAAGAGCAGATAGGCCCTTCATTGGGACATCTTGGAAAAGTGGAGGGTGGAGGGTCTCAGCTGCTGGACAGACCATGTATCCTGAATAGGTGCCTGCTTGAGCCTAGAGAGATGGTACCAACATGGATATCCGTTCCAGGAGCTTGGTAGCCCTAGGGGCTGGTGAGGATCACAGCATAAGGTCCTGTCCATTGGGCTCAAGTGACTTAGGAGCTAGCTGTTTGAGGAGTATTCTGTCCCCTGGGGAGAGTAGGGCAGCCTCAGGGACAATTGGGGCTGTTGGTGTTGGGGCAGGGAGTAGTTGTCAGTATCTGAATGAAGAAGGGACCTCAGAAGGGAGAGGTAGGGGAGGTACCTGGCCAGTGGGGGAGTTTGGGCTGGGAGATGGTGTTTGAAGAGGAAGGGCCTTCCATAAAGGAGCTCAAAAGGGTTCAGGCCTGTAGGAGAGCGTGGAGTAGCCTGACAGGTTAAGAGCAATTGGGAGAAGGGAGGGCCAAGATAACACGAGTTTAATGGAGAGCTTGGTTAGCTGTTGTTTGATGAGTCCATTGGCCTTCTCAACTTTTCCTGAGGATTGTGGGCGATAGGGAATGTGGAGCTTCTAGGAGATGTTGAGAACTTCCAACAGGAGCTCCATGACACTGCCAGTCCTCACTGGGTTTGTGTTCTCAAAGCTGGTGCAGAGGCTGATGTATCTGGAGGGCCTCCTGTGAATGGACCTGTGAGATACTCAGGGGAGAGTGTGGTGGCCAAGGTGAATGTGGCCCCAAAGCAGCTGAGAATATTGCGACCAAGCAGAGGTGCAGGGCAAGCAGGTATGACCAGAAAAGAGTGTGAGAAGAATCGCCCTGCAAGAATGCAGGGAAGTGTCAGGGTCTTAAGTGGGAAGGAAGGGATCCTGTCCACCCCATGACAGAAATTGGTGAGGGAACTGTAGGACCTGAGTGAGATATCAAAACAGAATAGGTAGCTCCTGTGTCCAAAAGAAAGTCAATGGACTTACCCGCTACCTGCAGCATCACCCTAGGTTCAGAGAGGCCAATGGGAGTCAGCAGGTCTAGGCCGTTGTCAGTCCTCTGCCAGGCTTAGGAGTTCCAAGGCCAGAAGAGTCTCGGATTGCCAATGTTGGAACCTCCATGGCATGGCATAGAAGATGAGTCCAAATGGAGGCATTCAGATCTCCAGTGTCCAGGCTGTCAGCAGACAGGGCATGGCCTCCTGGGTGGCTGGGGGTCAGGGCAATACTGTGACCAGTGGCCCTGCTTGCCGTGTTTAAGGCAGACTTCTGTTGGAGTTGACTTGGGCTGAGTTCCGGTGGGATGGAGCCTCGTGGTTGACTTCCCTTGGCCCCCTTGTGGGGGCCTTGGTGGCCTCAGGGCAGCTGCTAAGGCTTGGGCTTGGAGCGTCGCCTTCTGTTGCAGCCTTGTCTGTCGGGAAGACTCAGCTGTCTCTTTTTGAGTATTAAAAACTTAAAAAGCCATTTCCACCAATTCCTTGGTAGGGGAGTTTGGGGACCCTCCTCAGCCTTTTTAAATTTTTTTTTCTAATATCTGGCGCTGACTGAGAAATGAAAAGGGTGGCCAGGACCATGGCTTTGGCTGGGGAGGCTGGGTCAAGGCAAGCATATTGAACTTTTTGTCTTTTGTAACCTGTTCAGAAAAATGGCCGGGTTTTCGTCAGCTAGCTGTGTAATCTCTCGGAGCTTATCAAAATTCACAACTTTGTACAAGACCATTTCCATACCTTGGAGGAGGCAACAAATCATGGGGTCTCTTCTCTGGCGGCCGTTTTGACCTGGTTGGTAATCCCAGTAGGGCTCTGTAGCTGGCACTGCCACATCACCCACAGGGACCCTATTGTCTACTAGGTGGGTTTGGTCTGCATACTGCTTAGAAGCTGCCTGAGTTCTTTCCTCGGGAGTGAGGGTGGAGGCCTGGATCACATAAAGATCATGCCAGGTCAGATCATAGGCCTGGGACAGATAATGGAACTCCTTGATATAAACAGAAGGATTAGCAGAGAAGGAACCCAATTGCTTTTCTGTTTGTGAGAGGTCTGAAGGGAGAAGGGCACATGGACTGGGACAATTCTGTTGGCTCCAGCTACCTCTCGGAGAGGGCAGAGGAGGGCAGGAGTCTGGCAAAACTGAGTATGAGAAGAAACTGGGGAACATTTGGGGGTATTAAGCCAGTATGTAAAAGGGAACCAGGGTGTAGGTTGAGTCATTGAGAGACAGGGAGGAGCAGTGAGGGAGGGGAGGACAGGAAGGAGGGTAAGGAGGAGGGATTTGTTCTTCCATTTGTGGCCCAGTAGGAGAGGGTTGGGTAGGCAGAGTTTGGGGGAGGTATGGGAGGAGGCCATGTCCCTGGCAACATGGTCGGAGTGTAATTTTCAGGATCCCAGTTCCCAGATAGGCGGGAATCTGGAGGTGCCATGACCCTAGCCAACAAGACCAGTGCTGTGAGACATTGGCCTCTGAGGGAGGGCAGGAACACAGAACTAAAAAACCATGGATGTAGTGTAGCTAGAGTTTTCCTACCGGGCCCACAGTCAGGACAAATCTCTCTCACCCGCCAGTCCCACAGCCGCTCAGCCCCAACCAAGTAAACACAGAGACTTATATTGCTTACAAACTGTATGGCCGTGGCAGGCTTCTTGCTAACTGTCTTAAATTAATCCATTTCTATAAATCTATACCTTGCCACATGGCTTGTGGCTTACCGGCATCTTCACATGCTGTTTTTCATGGTGGCGGCTGGCAGTGTCTCCTCAGCCTTCCACTTCCCAGAATTCTCTCCTCCTTGTCCCGCCTATACTTCTTCCTTCCTGACCACTGACCAATCAGTGTTTTATTCATTGACCAATAAGCAACATGTTTGACATACAGACCATCCCACAGCAATGTAGGGCAGTTCTGTCCAATTATCTCCAAGCCTACAAAAAATTCCAAGATCGCGGAGGATGGAAAATCTTAAGGTTGTCTCAGGAAACCACCTTGAAATGAAGCTATTAGGACAGATGGTATCAAATAGCCCCAATATGAACAGATTTTGTAAAAGATAGCACAGGGGCATTTGGGGATCAGGCTTCGAGTGGCAAGTGCCCATTTCACAAGTCTGTGCCAGGGACCCGAAGCCTAGCACAATGCATCCACTGTGGTAGGTCTTGGGTCAAAAAAACGGGAGGGTGTGGAAAATTCTCTTCAATAAAATGTCTTCTGGAGAAGGGGGGCCCATGGAACAAAGGCAGCCCTTTGCTCCAGAATGGGTCAGGGGCCTGGTGCAGCTGCATCTTTGGCAGGACACCCCAAAAATCGAGAGGCCCTGGGCCTTTTAGGCAATGACTTGAAAAGGGCAATTTAACCAGCCAAAAGCTGATCTTAGTCTGGCAGAGAGCAGGTGTGGGAGAGAGGGGTGTTTTCCCACCATGTGTCCCTGGGCCAGTGGGGAAAAATCAATGCCCCCTCGGATGATAAGGTTTTTTGCATCCTGATAAGCCTCTCCACTGACGTAGTAATCCAAATCAAACTGAATTAGAAAAGCCCCAGTTTAACGGGTAAAGCATTCCTGGGTGATTCTTCAGTCCCCCAGAGAGGAGACATGGAGCAGAGACCATGTCTTGTTTTCTGGGATGCAGCTTAAATGCCCTGTGGGAGTGGTCTTGAGTATCTCTAGAGGAGGAGCCATGTTTAGTGGGCTTTGAAGGGGAGGGTTTGGGGAAAGAGATGGAGAGGCGAGTTGAGGTGGATCTTCCACCAGAGCAGTTTGAACTACATATCCCTTACCATTAATTGCACAAGCTGCTTTCCCATTAGGAGAACCATCAGTAAAAACCAAAGCAGCATCTTTCACAGGAGTTTCATCACCACTTTAGGAAAAAATAAAAGAACGCATCTGAGCAAACTGTAGTAATTGATCAGCAGGATAATGATTATCAATTTGACCCCAAAAATTAAGCAAAAGCAATTGCCCAAGAATCGTTATTTTGAAATAGCCAATCAATGTGTTGTTTAGTAAATGGAACATTTATTACATTTTGTTCCTTTCCAAAATTCCTTCTAGAATCAAGCCTAGTCCATTTTCCTGTGGCTGGTGCTTCTCATGGCTACCACCTGGTAAAACTGCTAAGGTCCACAACCCTCAGTTGTTTCCCATGATCCCTTCATGCCTTAAAAGCCATTATCATCTGGGAGACTCTTAAATTGCAAAGTTTACCTGCCAGAGCAAGGTGCATTCTTGTGTATAAAAGCATTGAGGTGCAGTTTTAATATTTTATTAAATAAACATTGTTTTTCAATCCTACCTTTTATAAACCTGATTTTTATGACATGAATTATCATATAGAAATCTATCCCAATCCAAAATACTTGAGGCTTGTTGCCTCCTTAGCTTAAACGGAGATACAGTGAATAGAGAGCTCATTAGGACTAAGAGAGGTATTCTATAACCTCAGTTAAAGATTATTGCCAGCCATGTGGCTGCCCACTTCACAATGAGTTCACCAGCCAAGATGGAGGAAGACTGTGTGGTTGCTGTTTAAGATTAAATAATAGTTACATGCACACATACACACAGTTGGATCCAACTTTCATTCATACCGTACGGAATTAAAGCTAGCTTATATTCACATATATAGAGTTACACGTAAGTCACATGAGTGTTCATATACACATACATGTATATATTTCCATTTTTAACATAAACATTTTGCAATGAAGAATCAGCTGTTTTTAAAATGAAGAAAACCCACCAGAATTAACATAACATGGTCAAATCCCAAATATACAGTTTCCCTTCAAATTCAGCGTAGTTCACATACTTAGTTCTCTGTGGCCGTCTATAACTTCCATGTACCTCCAGATCAGGCCTTTCTCTATGTTTGCTCTTCTGGATCAGCAAGACATAGACAAATTCATTTTTTTCCCTTTCATTTCACTATTCCAGTCTTTCACCTTCTCTTGCTTTTCAGACAACGTGCAAATTTCCATCAAAGTCCATTTTCTTGTGGTTTCTTCCCAGCAGTTTAGAACATCAAATAGGTATAACATTTCAAACAAGAATAGAAACATATAGATATATATGCATATATCATAACAAAAAAATTATAATTGCATAATATATAAAAACCTGTATCAATGTGAAACATTTGAGATTAGCAGCAGGTTTTCTTATCTTAACCAATAATAATTGGTAATCAGAGCCTGGTGTTGGTGGCGCACGCCTTTAATCCCAGCACTCGGGAGGCAGAGCCAGGTGGATCTCTGTGAGTTCGAGGCCAGCCTGGGCTACCAAGTGAGCTCCAGGAAAGGCGCAAAGCTACACAGAGAAACCCTGTCTCAAAAAAAAAAAAAAAAAATTGGTAATCAGTTCTCTTAAATGATGACAAGTATTTGTAATCCATTGAACTCAAATGATCAAACTCCATGTATTTTTCTTTTCCTGTGGAGGCACAAGCTTTTCAAAGTATGCAGGCTGGTCATTCGACATCTTTTCTCAATAAGTATCAGGACAAAGAAGGGTTAAAGTGGGAAGCGGCTTGCTAGCAGAAGAGACCTTGATGTTATCACAGTGAAGAAGAACTTGTCCTAGGAGGGAAGGAGGGAGGGGGACAGTGGACAGAGACTGTACCCTTGGCTGCCAGTGTTCCTGAAAAAGACTTTTGTTAACTCCCCTGACTGTAAGAATTAACAATTAACCCCAGATTCTCTGTTCAGCTTTCACACAGCTTGTCAGTTGTAGACAGTAAATTCCCTGCCACTTCGCCTGTAGCTCCCGTCCCTGTCTGCCTGCACCGAGAACATGCACCCTCACCCTCTGAAAGCTGCTGGCTGGCTCCGGGCTTCTCCTGCTGGCCAAGTCCAGCTCCACCCGAGCTGCAGGCCTGATAGCAAGACAGAGGGAGGCGGCCCTTGCCATGCCTCGCTCTCCTTCTCTTCCAGGAAAATGAGGGAGGTTAGTAGACAGAAACAAATAACACTTAAACAGACAACCAAATACCAGTATTTCAGCTCTGAGATGATGGCCTCACTTGTGGTGAGCGAGTCCTGTCCAACAGATGGCTTCTCTTGCAGTACTCAAGCCACACCTGGCAGGAGCCATCTGCTTTCTTTTTTTTTTTTTTTTTTTTTTTTTTTTTTTTTTTTTTGGTTTTTTGAGACAGGGTTTCTCTGTGTAGCTTTGTGCCTTTCCTGGGACTCACTTGGTAGCCCAAGTTGGCCTTGAACTCACAGAGATCCACCTGGCTCTGCCTCCCGAGTGCTGGGATTAAAGGTGTGCGCCACCACCGCCCGGCGTCATCTGCTTATCTCAGTTCAGTCAGGGGGATCCAGTCCCCTTAAACACATGGAACAGCACAGTAACATAGTAACAGTCAGAACACAGACCAAGACAAAGAACCCTCACAAGTACATTTACTGTCCTGTGGTGAACAGATCTGAACACATACCCATGTGCTTGGTGTACTATTCACAATAACCAAGTTATAGAATCAGTCTATGATGGGTTTTTAATTTGTATTCCAATGAATATTAAAGAGAAAGATTGTCATAAATCTGAATACCCACTGAGATTTATTATGTATATTTATCTAGTCACAATTTTTGTTCCTTCTTATGGAGTTGGTTGTTTTTCCTACTCATTTGAAGAAATTCTTCATAAAAAATGAATCTCGGTTTTTCTTTTTTTTATTTATTTATTGCAAATATTTTCTTATGAACTGGGATAAACCTATTCATCTCTCTATATTTTCAAACTTTAGTGAAAATCCCATGAGTGAAAGGAGGATTTTGTTGTACCTTCTACCAATTACAGTATCATAGATTGTTTGCATTTTGTTCCAAGTGTACCGTCTCCCTCTCTCCCATCCTCTCCATGTTCACAAGCTCTATACATCTACAACCCTGAAGGCATCAAGTTCAATGACATTCATATTAACATGACCAGAAAGTCTTGGCTGAGCTGTTTATTTTGGTAAGTAGTTTTCTACCACTGATATCCATATTTTATAGTATGCTTGCCTCATAACCTGGATTATTTTACAAATATTTCCTTAGTTTAAAGCGTTATGTAAAACAGGACAAGCTCAATGTTAGAAGCTTAAATTACCCTTAGATTGTGTGCTGTTCTCTTACCAGGAAAGATTTGTACAATGAACAGAAAAAGAATCTCTCCCGCAGTCAAATTCTGTGTTTATGGGAACCTGAGAATCATTACCTAACAGCAGTGCATTGAGAAACAAAAGACTGAAAAATGGGCTGAGAGATGGGAGAAGAACAGGCCTTGAACAAAAGCCCAGTATTGTAGAAAGTCAAAGGCAGGTAATATCTACATCAAAGAAGAGGAACAGGGTTGGAAGGATATCACTAAGAAGGCACTGGAAAATAAATTAATATATACAATGATTTTATAAAAACTACTGGAACCTTCACTGGTTATAGCTAGAGTTTTCCTGCCGGGCCCACAGTCAGGACAAATCTCTGTCACCTGCCAGTCCCACAGCTGCTCAGACCCAACCAAGTAAACACAGAGACTTATATTGCTTACAAACTGTATGGCCGTGGCAGGGTTCTTGCTAACTGTTCTTATATCTTAAATCAAGCCATTTCTATTACTCTATACCTTGCCACATGGCTTGTGGCTTACCGGCATCTTCACATGCTGCTTGTCATGGCGGCGGCTGGCAGTGTCTCCCCCTGCCTTCCTGTTCTCTCAATTCTCCTCTCTGTTAGTCCTGCCTATACTTCCTGCCTGGCCACTGGCCAATCAGTGTTTTATTTATTGACCAATCAGGGCAACACATTTGACATACAGACCATCCCACAGCAACTGGTAGGATCTGTTTTTGGCAATGGTGGGAAAAGACTAGGTGCAGTTAACAGGAGGATGGTGTCTTAGGGCTACTGTTGCTGTTGACCATGACCAAAGGAACTTGGGAAGGATGGGGTTTATTTGGCTTATACGTCCACATCACTGTTCATCATGGACGGAAGTCAGGACAGGAACTCAAACAGAGCAGAACCGGGAGGCAGGATTTGGTGCAGAGACCATGGAGAGGTGCTGCTTACTAACTTGCTCTCCCTGGCCTGCTTAGCCTGCTTTCTTATAGAACACAGGACCACCAGTCTAGAGAGGACATGACTCACAATGGCCTCCCCATAAACCACTAATTAAGAAAATGCTTTCTAGCCTGACGTTTTGGAGGCATTTTCTCAATTGAGGTTCCCTCCGTTCAGATAATTCTAGCTTGTGTCAAGTTGACATAAAACTAGCCAGCACCGATGGTGACTTAGTTTTCTCTCTGTTGCTGTGATAAAATCATGACCCAAAGCAACTTGGGCAGGAAAGAGTTTATTTTATTTTACCACGTATACCTCATCATGAACAAAAGTTGGAATAGGAACTCTACGCAGGAACCTGGCAGCAGGCCCTGAGGCAGAGCCTATGGAAGATTGCTACTGACTGGCTTACTCTACGTGGCTTGCTTAGTGTGCTCTTTTGTACAACCCAGCACAATCTATCCAGGGGTGGTGCTCCCCACAGTGGGCTCAGCTCCTTACACTGATCATTGATTAAGAAAATGCCACGCAGACTCCTCTAGAAGCAGTTTTGATGAGGCCTCAACCAAGGTTCCCCTTTCACAGATGGCCTATCGTGTGCCAAGTGGACAAAATAAAACAAAACAAAAAAACAAATCCAACAAAAACAAAAACAAAAATGAAAACAAACAGAAAAATCCATAACCAGGACCAACTGGGATAAAGGAAAGGGTAATAAAACCCTGAAAAATTGAAACTACCCACTCAGATATTCTTAAAAGGAATTGGTCACCATCATGTTCCAGAATTTATCCAAGCAAGTTGTAGGTGTAGGTATCAAATATAACTTGCTGTTTGCATAATAATCCTCATAATTTAGTAAATGTGAAATTTTTCTTCCAGACCTCTGTAATATTTAGCTATAATTTCCCAATGTGTAACTTATTTCGCTCTCCCAAGAACATCTGATAAGATTTTCCTAGTTACCAGCACAATCTTACCCAACGTGTCCCGGTTGAGTTCACTTTACTTTTCCAAGAACACTTGTAATTGGCCAAGAGAAAGGTGGCAGAGACTATTTATACCTCAGCAACCATCACTTCCTGCTTTTCTTAACATTCCATCAGAACTGGTTTTGCTTCTTCCACTGATCTGCAAACTGTGAGTAGGAAGGAATAGATTTAGAGACTACCAAGGCTTTCTCTCTCTTCTGCATAATACATGTACAATTATCTTTTTTATGGTCTGGGTATGGTGGTGCATGACTTCAATCCCAGCACTCTGGATGCAGAAGAAGGTGGATCTCTGTGAGTTGGAGATCAGCCTGGTCTATACAGTGAGTTCCAGGCCTGCCAGGACTACATGAAGAGACCTTGTCTCAATAGTTTTTTCTTATTAATTTTGTTTTCCTCTTTTTCTTGAGGTTCAATACAAAAATACAAAGGGAACATACGTCAGCTTTTTCATTGAATAATCATTTTTCCTATTGTCACTAAAAACCTCTGATGTCTATTTCCATAGTGAACCTTCTTCATACCCTCTTTCCTCTCCTTGTTTTAGAGAATGAAATTTTCTGTCTCTCTCCCATTGTCCCTCTTCTCCCTCTCTCTCTGCCTCTGCCTCCTTCTCTTTCTCATAAAAGACAGCCCAGGTGAGTCACTGAACACAATAAAGAACAAGTGAAAATTTCATCCTGTGTGCGTACAGCAGTGTTCTGACACTCCTACCCAGGATGGTCAGAATGGAATACATAACAGCTCTTTAGATGGTATGTGAAGGTGTTGTGGGTGTTAGGTGAGGGGTGACAGCGGCTCACCTCTGTTTCCTCTGTACTTCAGCCACGCTCTCTATGAATGAACTCTCCATTGGTCAGTGTTACGTGCTGTGTATTTTCTTCAGCACACTTCAGAGGATAAATCTAAGTTTTCTTTTTCAATACCAGTGTTATCTACCTCCACTGAAATTGTATGTGTTCCTTTAGCCCGACCTTTTTATTTGCAACACTCTATAGTCAGGACGCTTGGACTTGAGCTGTCAGTTAGGGAACCTGCAAGGCAAGAGGTTCCCAATCAGGCATTATAAGTTGTGGTCTAGTTAAGTGATTATCTACCTGATAGATGTCTGTAAAGAAATTTGTCAGGTGTCCTCCACATGAAGGTAATCCCAATACAGCCAATATCATCCATGCACATTGAGGCTAGCCTGGTCTACATACTGAGTTCTGGGCCAGCCTAGACTATATAGCGAGTGCTTGTCTCACCCAAATCATCCACACACCAAATTAAATGTTGATTATTGACATGCAATTTAGTTGATGCTTTATTTTTTAGATTTTATCAAACTGAATTTCTTGGGGACAGAATTTTTAAAAATAAACAACTGGCATGGGGAAGCATACTAGTGCTAAGGTACTATCAGAATGGTGAGCATTCTCTGACCACCTTAACCTTCAGCGAGTTCTCTGGCAGATTCAGTGGAGATATATGACTTGATCAAACATTGACAAGATTGGGTTTGTCTTGAGATTATTCGATTTATATTTTTAGTTCATTTATTAATTAGGCTTAAATTGCAGTTCTGATGTCAGAGTCTTTGTTTGGAAATTAAAATCATGAAAAGTTTCATAGGAGACCTTGCAACTATAAGTTACTATAACTGCAACTATAAGTTACTGTAACTGCGACTATAAGTTACTGTAACTGTGACTATAAGTTATTGTAACTGCGACTGTAAGTGACTGTAACTGTGACTATAAGTTACTGTAACTGCGACTATAAGCTACTGTAACTGCGACTATAAGTTACTGTAACTGCAACTATAAGTTACTGTAACTGCGACTCTAAGTGACTGTAACTGCGACTCTAAGTGACTGTAACTGCAACTGTAAGTGACTGTAACTGCGACTGTAAGTGACTGTAACTGTAACTATAAGTTACTGTAACTGCAACTATAAGTTACTGTAATTATAAGCTACTTGCAGAAACACAAATGTTGCCCATGTCTGGAGCAACTAAGTAGATAAGTTGCAGAAGCCTCATTTTGAGGGAGCAGATTATCCAAATCCTACATCCAATACAAAAGATCACCCTGGAGAGTTTCTTACTTTTGTAAGAATTAAAGCATGCAGGTAAAAAAAAAAAACCCACAAAATATTCTAGATTGTCTGCATGGACTGTGCCCAATTTTTGGTTATGAAATCCTTTGAGGGTGGCTAGCTGGGCATCCTTGAGTAATGTGGTTGACATCTCTGTAGCCCCATTTTTCCATCTGTATATTTAGGATTGTGATAATCCTTCTTACATGGAATTACAGGAAAATGTACTTAACATTTTACTCTTCTATTCCTCGTATTTGATGAGGTGATTTGAAAAATAAAGCATCATTAAAGTATTATGAAATTTAGATAACATAATCTATGAAATTTGTTTTTCACAGTAAATATACATAAGATATTTAAATATACATAAGATATTTAAATGGTGCTTGGCACATACTGACCTCTCAGTAATTATTAATCAGTACTGTATAATACTTGACACACAAAACGTATTCTATGTATTTACTTCTAGGTGAATAACCATGGACAGTACAAGTGAATACTTATTTAAATTTAAGGGATATAATTTTGAGAAATGTTTTGTGAACGTTGAACATTTAGAAACAATGGAAGATTTTGAAATTAGAGATGATGATGTCTTCCTAGTCACGTATCCAAAATCTGGTAAGTGCCAGGAGTGGGCATGTGCTTTAATGTCTTGTTTTTGCTTTAGTATTATGTGGGCAAACATGGCTCCTGTCAACTCACCCACAGCAGCAAACCTACACTTACATAGCAATTTATGAGCAGACAAAATCTAAATGAAACCCCAATCTGTGGGAGAGAGGGCCACCATTGGAGAATACAGTATGCACTCTGGTGAAAAGTAGGAATGTTATGATAATGAGATGTGCCACATAGAGCCAGGAGCAGACACCCAGTGAGCACTGACCTGTTTGGACAGTTGGAGGGGGATGACATAGTATGAAATAGTTTCTCCTGGGTGCAAATATGCAAGTGCTTCATCATTTAGGATGAATTTTCCATCATATATCACTTCCTTTAAAAGTATTCTACAGGAACTGAGGTCTACTTAATACAATTTAAGAAGCTTTTGCATTCAGCAGTGTGCGCGTGCACACACACACACACACACACACACACACACACACACACAC
>CABHPR010120705.1:0-17378 GCA_902168415.1 Peromyscus melanophrys | reverse complement strand
CACACACACACACACACACACACACACACACACACACACACTTTCTTGAGGTGTGAAGTCCATCAGTACAGAGCAATGCTAGAGCAGTGGTGTCCTGCTGGGGACAGGAAAATCCTATTTCAGTGGTGACTTCTGAGTTTCTAGGGTCAACACTTGGAGGTCTTGGTTTGTGCTTTTACTGTGGTTGATACAATTTAAGAAATAAATCTTAAAAAAAGAAAAAAAAAAGCTGGGTAGTGGTGGCGCACGCCTTTAGTCCCAGCACTCGGGTGGCAGAGCCAAGTGGATCTCTGTGAGTTCGACGCTAGCCTGGTCTACAGAGTGAGGTCCAAGACAGGCACCAAAATTACAGAGAAACCCTGTCTTGAAAAACAAACAAACAAACAAACAAACAAACAAAATCCATCCTCCTTAAAATTTCACATGCCCTTTTAAAAATTAGTTCATGTGTGGTTGTTGCCAAACACTACAGACAATGGGATTGTAGATGGTTTGTTCATAAAAGTCTTTTCAAGGCAGAGGTGATGGCTCATTGTGCAAAGTGCATGTCTTGACCTTGTAAGCCTGAGGACCTGAGATAAGATCACTTAAACTCTTGTAGGCCAGATGTGGTAATGTGTGTCTATAATCTTGACCTTCCAGTGGTGAGGTGGGAGACAGAGACAGGAGAATCCCCAGATGTTCATGAACCAGCTGGACTACATACTCAAAAAATGAACATATCTCAACCAAGACTAAAGGCAATTGTATTCTGACCACCACACATGCATGTGCCTGCACTCACATATGAACATGTGCATGCATCAATCTTTCTCTCACACACACTTGCCCACCACATGTGCATCATATACACAATCACCAGATATGTACCACAAACACACACAGGCACATGTACAAGCATGCAAAGATAAAAATATCATTTCAAAATCAATTTCATTGTTCAAGTGCTGCCTTGCTTTCTACTTCTGGAATGTTTACATGTGTCACAGAACTTCAAGACTATGAGAATAACCATCTCATTTTACTGTAGATCCTGGACTCCAGACCTTACTTGTCAAGATCTGAAAAATACTTCATCTTGGTATACGCTAGCAAGTTAAACTGCTGTGTTTTTATAAATATCTGTGTAGTAAGAGACTGGTCAGAAATAGAGGTTTTGGGTTTTGTTTTGTTTTACAGTTAACAGTGCAGCCAACAGCAAGCATAGCTTTCCTTTGAAGGGTCCTTTCCCACCAATCTTCACCTATTCCTGTGCTCTGGAAGCTCCTCTTAGGTATTTTTTTGTGAGACAAAATAGTTATTTGGAGATGAATTTTATTTTTCCAGTGTATAACCACACCAAGGTTTACAGAAATATTTTAGGAGATTCTTCCTTTTATGGACCTGGAACCAATTTGTGTCTAGATGCACATTTACACACTGCAACATGAGCTGTATCCTGGCTGTGGTCCATACTGCCAACTGCCAACCTGGCCTCATCATGGCAATGAGAGGAAAGTGTAAACCAAGCATCTTCATCCTATCTCACCCTTGGTTTTGTGCCTTAAATAAGCTGGTATTCCCTAGAGAATGACTAGCTGCTCCTGGATGTCTTGGATGAAGGCTAGAACAATGATTATGGATGGTAGTGAGCCATGTAAGACATCAGACACTTTAGTTGTTACATCTCTGGAGTCTGTGACATCTTCTCAAGAACGGTCATTTCAAAATTGCAGGGACAGTTTGATGGAATTCACCATAATCTCATCTTCAGAATAATGAGAGTGAATGCTCATGTCAAAATTTACACAGGCAAATAATTTTGAATCATCATGAATAAATAAGGTCAAACATTAGTACCATTACATTTGATCACACCCACATTCACTTGAAGTGGAAATAGGGTTGGGTGTTCATAAGTATTTCCCAAAGAGTTTCATTGTTGTTACCTTACTAGAATGGTTACTAATCCAAGAATCAGTAAGTAAACTGGAAACCTGGACCTCTTCTTTCCCTACACTGTATTTATAATCCATTCATGGGAACTTGGACACCTCGGATTGGGCTTAAGAAGCACAAAAAGGAAGGAACTGAATGTATGTCAATTTTGTTAAGTTTTCTAAAATTGTGACAGCAAACTTCTAAGAAAGTCTCAGAGAGGAGTAGGACTGCCTGTAACACACAGTGAAAGGGCATCCAATACCCTAAATAATTATATTTTTTATATAGTTTATATAAATTTTATATAAAGATCAAGAAGAAATGCTCATAAGGCTCCAAACAGTAAAAAGAAGTAAATGCTACTCGCCCTGATGTGATTTTAGCACAGTGTGTACATGTGTGGTATTATAAGAACGTACCCATTAATCTACAAATACTAATTGCCAATTAGAAGTTTGAAATACTACAAAGAGGCTTCTTGTGGAACATAGAATACAGAGAAACTATAGGAATAATTTGAATAATCACTATCAAGAAATCAGAACAAAGTAACTATACAATTAAAAAGGGAACACAGAACGCTTGATTTTATCTTTTCTAATGTTATTGTTAAGTATAGATAAAAATCAAATAAAAGCTATCCTTGTTTGTTAGCATACATGGAATATTAAAAAACATCAATCACTTTAAGATGGATGGTATTACCACAGATAGTTATTACTTAAACCTACTTCAAGATTGAAAACAGGATTGTTATCTATTTTCACAGGTACCATCTGGACTCAGCAGATCCTCAGCTTGATTTATTTTGAGGGCCACCGAAACAGGACTGAAAACGTGGAAACAATGGACAGAGCACCGTTCTTTGAGTACAATATTCACAATTTAGACTATGTCAAAATGCCGTCACCACGCATCTTCACTTCCCACCTTGCATATTACTTAGTACCAAAAGGTCTCAAGAAGAAAAAGGCTAAAGTATGTCATAGAGCCTAGTTACTTTTGAACAGATAAAATATCTTAAGTATTGGATAACAAAACTATTTCAATATTTATGCTATGATGATACATCTCTCTGAACATTCTTGAGTGTGTCTCCTGGACACCCTTCCACCACCCTCCATAGAATCCTCATATGTGAATAGAACAGCAGACTCGCAAATACCAGAGTAGTCAGCATATGGAGGTGATGTATTATTTCGGAAGTTGTTGCTGGAACCAGCAAAGGATCACTTCTTGTTTTTCCTCTAGTAACTTGATGTGCTGGACTTAAATGTTTGCCAGTGTGGCAGTTATCGAACGAACAGTCACTCACAACGGTCTTAAGTCGTCCATCTAGACTCAATAATGAGATGAAACATGCTTGATATGTATTGACCAGGACCCATTATAATTCATTGCAAAGGTTCTACCACTGGTCCAGTTTTTCATTATTATAACTTTAGTATAATTTTCCTACTGATATGAATTCCATCACTTCTGCATACTAATAGACTTATACTTGTGGCCTTTCTCCTGTTTTAGAACTTTGTGTGACTTTGTGGTTTAAATTGGTTCGTAACATTTTTAATTTTAGTATAATCAAACATACTGACTTTTTAAAATATAAATTCATTATTTATTTTCTTTTTATTGTATTTTTATTATTTAAAACAATTTTAGGGGCTGGAGAGATGGCTCAGAGATTAAGAGCACTGACTGCTCTTCCAGAGGTCCTGAGTTCAATTCCCAGCACCCACATGGTAGCTCACAACATCTGTAATGAGATCTGGTGCCCTCTTCTGGCCTACAGGGATATGTGCTGTATACATAATAAATAAATAAATCTTAAAAAAAAAACAATTTTAAATTTAAATATATTTTGAACATATTCTTCCCCTCCCCCAGGTCCTTTCAGACCCTCTCGGCATCCCTGTCCACCCAACTTTAAGTTCTTTCTCAAAACACAAACAAAAGCCTACTACAACAACAATATCTTATTTAAGAAACATTTCCTTGTTTCAAGACTAGAAATGCATTTGTTTTTTCTAATACTCTTAATAAACTTGCTAATTATTTATAATAGCAGAGAAAAATGTCTTTTTAAATTACATGTGCATACTGTTAATGCTTGTACCAACGTAATAGCTCATTCTTACATTTCCACTTAATTCCAGTGCTATACATAAAATAGCTCAAAACCTCAGTGACTATCAATTGCTATAGCATTAAGCTATATGGAAAACATGTTTACCATATTTATCAACTTTACAAATAATATATTTCTAGGACATGACCTGTGTTCTTGTACATGTGTGAAATACTATGTAAATGGAAGTATTTGCTTTTTATAACATGAAACAAAAAGTTTATAATCAGCTGCATTTTCATAAATATTACTAGATGAAAATAAAGATTTATTTGGATAATAATTATCTTATTTATAATAAGATAATTATTATATAATTGTTTGGAACTTATTAGAATAACCAAGAATTACTAAAGCAACTCGGTGTGTTTTTTCTGCAGATTCTTTATATTTACAGAAATCCCAAAGACGTTTTGATCTCATTTTTTCATTTTTCAAATTGGGTGGTTTCCCTAGAAGCTACAGATACCATAGAACATTATCTGGAAAAATTTCTAGATGGAAAAGGTAACTTCGTTTATTCCCTCTAACTAGTTTATAAAGTAGTTAAGCCATCTCAAAGCAGGGAAACATATCTAAGAGATGGAGGGGGCAGTGAACTAACATAATCTGATACACAAAAATTCCCCTGCTGTTTTTCACACCATTTGAGGGGTGCCAGCTTGCAGCATTGTATTATTTAGGAAGTACTTTGGCTAGACAACAAGAGGCTTGCAAATATTTTATCCATTCTTTCTAGCTAATGGCATAGAAAGAGTCACACAGCAGAAGTTGAGGGTGAGTGTGTGCTCTCCCTAGCACACACTTGTTGGGAAACTGGAATTATTCATGCCACTACTGAGGAAAAATGACTAGTGGAAGAGGCTGTGGGGTGTGGAATCAGGATCTCACACATTGCTAAAATTATATTCAGGTTCTGCTTCATTGTAGCAAGGAAACACTGTTATTCAGAGAGAGGATACGAGAAATGAAGACACATGACTTCAGAGAGAGGAGAAATATGAACATCCCTTAAGGATAACTTTGATTTCAGACACTTGAACTTACATATGGTTTCTGATCCCCAATTTGGGTGCAGAGAATCACATCCGGGTCCTCAGCAAGAGCAGCAGTGCTTTCACCGCTGAGCAGTCCCTCCAGCCCCTGACCCTAGACTTTCTCAATGTCTGTCTTGCTATATCCCTAAATAGGTAGGTTGGTAGGTTGGTATGAGCCTTGTGTAATTGTTACACAAAAATAAGTCTTTTAAAATAGTCAGGTAGACATCCAGTTGGAGGGGCTTCATTTTTATTTCTAAATAGTCTAAACCAGAAAAGAACAAATAAAGTTTGCTGTTCAGTAAGTATAGTGTCTTGACTTTGTTGCTCACTTATCTTCCCTTCAGTGGTAGGAAGCTGTTGGTTTGATCACATCAGAGGCTGGTATGAACACAGACATGATTTCAATATTATGTTCCTGAGCTATGAAGATATGAAGAAGGTAAGATGAGAAAGTTGTTTTGAAAATTATTTCTCATCTCTGAGTTTAAACAACACACTCCCAGGTGTCCTTATATCACACTCTTCCTTGGGTTCAGTACTGAAGGAGGTTCCTGTCAGCCAGCCTCTCCTTTATGGACTGGTCTGTCTCGAGGCTTTCTTTTCCCAGTGATTCCTTCTAATGTATCCACTTGTGTCAACAAGACAACCTTATATGTCTAGAATAGACTTATCTTTTAAAGATATTATCAACCCTCTTTAATTATTTGTGTTAGTAGATTCAGTGGGGTATTGACATTCATGAACACAGTATGCATTGGTCTTCTCCAATCACTCTTACTCTAACTATTGTTTTCCTAGGACTCTTACCAATTCCTAATAATCATAGTTCAACTTTCAGATAGACCATTACATTTTTTTTCTCCATAGGAGAGAGATGTGATTTCTATTTCTTTGTATTGGTTGATTTCACTTAATCTGATGTTTTAAGGTTCATCCATTACCAACACAGATTTTTACTTTTCTTTGTTGTAGTTGAATACTAATGGACTAGATATTGTAACTGTAATTCTTGCTTGATAACTGTTCTATTATATGTAACTTTACTATGTTAAAGTTAAAACTTTCCTTTTTGATTAGACAGAAAAGGGGAAATGCTGTGGGATAATGCTTTTGTACACTGGTTTAATAAAACACTGATTGGCCAGTAGCCAGGCAGTAAGTATAGGTGGGGTAAGGAGACAAGGAGAATTCTGGGAAGAGGAAGGGCAGAATCAGGAGTCACCAGCCAGACACAGAGGAAGCAAGATGACAAAGCAGAACTGAGAAAAGGTACCAAGCCACATGGCTAAACACAGATAAGAATTATGGGTTAATTTAAGTGTAAGAGCTAGTCAGTAATAAGCCTGAGCTAATGGCCAAGCAATTATAAATAATATTAAGCCTCTGTGTGATTATTTTATAAAAGGCTGTGGGACTGTGGGTGTGAGATTTGTCCTGACCACAGACCAGGCAAGACACAGGAAATCTTCCGACTATACTTTTTGTCTAAATAATACTCCATTTTTGTATTTATAGTGTTTTTTTATTATTTTATACATTGATTGGCATCTAGGAACATTCCATGCCTTGACTAGGGATAAGAATGCAACAACATTGGATGTCAGTTAGGTTTTGGAATGCTGACTTTATTTTCATTGGAATACAACAAGGAATAGTATCTTTTTTTTCCCCCCCGAGATGGGGTTTCTCTGTGCAGTTTTGGTGCCTGTCCTGGATCACCCTCTGCAGACCAGGTTGGCCTCAAACTCACAGAGATCCACCTGCCTCTGCCTCCCAAGTGCTGGGATTAAAGGTGTGTGCCATCACTGCCCCCTTGTGGGCCTATTTTTAATTGTGTAAGATCTACACTGTTATTCATGGTGAATGCTCTTGCACTCAATATCTAATCTGGTACATTATTTTGAGTATCTTGGTTTTGTTTGTTTCTATGCTGGTAATTGAAACTGGAGTCTCATGCATGCCATACAAATGTTCTCCTTTTAACCTACATTCTCAGTCAGAGTCTAGGTTTTTGGACAATTTTTAATTTTGTCTCCTTGAATTAATAACCAGAGTTATAGTTAAAGTTTTCAGGTAATCTAAGAATCTATTTCTATCTAATGTGCTTTCCATTTCTTCAAGTCCCTTCATGGTCATTGCACAGTGAAGCTGTTTGTAGAAGTAAGTTACTAACTATGATGTAGTTATTGTATGGGCCACATAAGTTCCTTTCACATGAAAGGAAGATAAAGAAAGGAAAGCCGGGTGAGCATGGCATGAGGAGCAAGTCAGTAGGGAGCATTCCCCACAATCTACCTCAGTTCCTGCCTTCAGTTCCTGACTTCTCTTGATGATGGACGATCACCTCCAAGGTGAAATAATTCCTTTTCTTCCCACATTGTTTTGGTCAGTGTTTTTATCACAACAGAAATCAGACAAATATAGATAGAGTGCTCTGTAAATGGTTGTTGTATCTTTTTAATCCGTGATGAAATTTAACTGAGTTTTCTGTGTTGATTTTTAATTTGGATGGCCTATTTAGAATTGAAAGTGAGGTGTTGAAGTCAGCCACCAATATTTTCTCAGGGTCCATCTGGACATTTTTTGTCCATTGGTGTTTTTTTTCATAAAAATGGAAGTCACAATTTCATATTTAAAATTTTGGTATATATATTTTTATCAAACATTTTGTTACAATTAACAGTAATTTAATGCAGAGCCATTTATACAAATTATGACAGTCCATTAAAATGATTCATGGAGTTCCAGAAAAAGAATTTGTGTCACCTTCTCTATTTATAGAATGACTATAGCATTTTTGAGTTCCATGATTTTTTTTTACTAACTTTTGAAATCTGGAAAGTATGAATATTGCAAACTTGACCACTTCTTTCAAGGTTATTTACCTATTCAGTATCTTTTCAAATAAATTTTGCAATGGGTTTTTCTATTTTTTTTTTAAATTGAGATCTTAAGAACTTCATTGAATGCAGATTGTTTTGGATGTTACCTTAAAGTTACTGTCTTGCAGTTCTTATATATTGTACAATTGTCTGTTTGTTACCTTGTATTTCTTTCAGTAATGGCTGGTCTCGCTGCCTTTCTTAACTTTAATGCTAAGATTTTTGGTGTTATTGATGCAGTGTTGATGCAGTTTCCTTATTAATGTATAGAAATTCACCTGGTATTTGTGTGGTTGTGATTTTGTACACTACACCATTGTAAAACGGAATTGGTATTTGTTAGCATTTTCTGCACTGGAAACCACATGATCTACTTAGTATGCTTCTAGATTACAATCCTCTTTACCTTTTATTGTCCAATTGTTTCTGTTCTCTATTTATTACCAGTGTTGTAGTAAAGAGAGGTCGGAATGTTTGAGTGATTCCTGAAAAATCTTATACGTTCTACTACTAAGATTGATTATATGTGTTTACATGCAGCCTTTTGATTTGAAACACTTTCTACTGCTGTGTGCTGTGTTTTACTGAAAGTTTCTTCTATTATCAATTGAAATATTCATATTAATTTATTTTCCCCTTTGCTTTTGTTCAGCCATCTTTGCTGTCCAGGAGGGAATTTTAGTGTTCATGTCACATGGTTGGCTGAAACTCACACCTCCATCATAAAGTCATTAATTTCTCAACCCACAACTTTTTTAGGACCTCAGGAACTCGGTGATTAAAATCTGCAGTTTTCTGGAGAAAAAACTGAGTGAAGAGGATGTAGATGCTGTTGTGAGACAAGCTACGTTTCAGAACATGAAATCTGATCCACGAGCAAATTATGATAATATTATAAAAAATGAAATCGGGGAGAGAAACAAAGGCTATTTCTTGCGCAAAGGTGAGAAACTCCTTTGTTTGTAGTAATAAAAGTACTGAGACTTCCCGGAATCTCTTCCCTTAGAGCAAAAGTCCTGTGCTTCCAATGTGTCCCTCCAGGTGATAAAGGCACTGGGAACCCAGAGAACATAATAAATCTTAATGGACACTGAACTAATAGAGTTTCTCTGGAAATTTAATGGCAATTTAGTAAAAAAAAAATGATAGTTTTACTTATTTAATAAGTGTGGCTTTCCTTCTTTCTAGCTCATATGACTCAACTCTTGTAAGGCATGCCAGTAGTCTTGACCTAGGCAATGGATATTTTAGAGGAAACAATTCTAAACTGGGTGATTTTATTTATTTTGAAAGAAAGTCATGCTACTTGGTCCAGGCTGGATTACAGACACTGTGTAGCTCAGGCTGGCCTAAAACTTGGTTTCCTCCTGCCTCTTGCTTGCAAAGGCTGGGAACGGACTTGAGGCATCGCTGTTGGGTTAGTCCAGAAGAATTTTGATTTTACTTCTGTTTATTTCTTTCAGGATATTATAAAACATATCCTACTGTATATCTGGAGTGAAGGAGGTTAAATTGCTCCTTCCTCGCGTGCCACTCTCTTTTATTACAGTAATTACAGTTGTGTCTCACTTACCCTGTCTTCTGTGATTCAATTTTGTATCAACAATTGAGATTTTATTTTCATTTCTGAGACATGGCCTCATGCATGTGACTCAAGCTGGTTTTGAACTTGCGATGTGTAACTGAGGATTACCTCTAACTCCGAGCATTGCCTCTTCCTCCCACATGGTGGGGACACAGGCATGGACAACCATATGCAGGTATTGTGACCTAATTGTGTGTCAGCAGCTGCCAAGAAAGAATGACCTCCCCTAAATTGATACTCTTTAGCCTCATACGTCAAAATTTTAATTTATTATATCACTTAATGTAACATTCCAAAACATAATTTGACATATGTTTTGATTACTTTTAGATAATTCATCACTTACTATTATAATGATGGACATTGGCTACAAATAATTTTTAAACGTTTTATTGAAATTGATGTAGATTTTGATAATTTACAAAAATGTTCCTTTTTTTTCTCTTCTCCCATTTAACATCCCTTTACTTCTTATTCTCCAACTAGACCAATGCTCATCAAGTCTCATACCAATATTATTTTGCTGTCCTTCAAATGCAAGGAAAACAGTTTGTATAGTCACATGTGCTAGCAGAAAATATCATGTGCTTGTTTCCATTTTAAACGGCTGTAATGGTGGTTGTGAATGTGTACACTGTAGAATGGTAACAGTGGCAACTGTGTTGCCCTCTGTGACCTTAACATCATTAATTGAAAGTTTTTGGATTTAATTTTACAATGAAAATTGAGGAATTGACAAGTTTGAATTGTATGTATGTCACACACACACACACACACACACACACACACACACACATGAAACACACATTTGGGGTAAATAACAAAATAATTTTTTAAAAGTCCTCTAATTGTGGCACTATGCAATTACATTTTTTTTCTGGCCTTTGCATACTCTTTAATTTTTATTAGAAATTTTAATTAAAATATTGTATCATTTACCTCCTTCCCTGCCTTTCTAGCATGCTCCTTCCCTCCAGCCTCTCCCATGTGCTCTCCTCACTTCCTCTTAAACTAATGGCCTTATTTTGATTCTTATTGTTACATATGTCAATGCATGAGTATATAAATACAACCTGCCGAGTCCTTTTAGTAAGAGTCGTGTGGTGTATGGTTTCAGGGCTAACCACTTTGTATTGGTTAACCAGTTAGCGGGCTCATCCTTGGGGGTGGTAAATTCGCCTTCTCTCAACACTCATTAGTTGCCTCTTCATTGTCTAGGGGTGGGACCCTTGAAAGTTCCTCCTTCCTTGTTAGCGTGCCCATTGATATTATCATTGTTTAGGTCCTGCTTAGGCAGCTATGTTCTTGAGATATCATGAGGTATAGCATCTCTGTCACTTCTAGGAGGCACAGTATCACTCTTAAAATCTTTCTGCCCCCTCTTCCACAATGTTCCCTGAGTCTTAGTTTCAGGATTCCTGTTTTAGGTGTGTTCCTTGGTGCTGAACTCTGCAGAAGCCATTGGACTGTTATGGTTTTCTGTAATGGTTTCTGTTTGTTTTAAAGAGAAATTTATTTGATGAAGCGTGAGAGCTACACTTATCTGTGGTATAGGGGTATGTTTTAGAATGCAGCTAGGAATTGTTCTCGTCTTTTAAACTGGTGGTAGTAGGTTCTTTTCTAAAAACCATGACCTTTCACTTGCCTTTAATCCCAGCACTTTGGAGGCACATGGAGACCAATCTCTAAGATCAAAGCCAGCCTGCTCTACAAAGCAAGTTCCAGGACAGCCAGCATTACATAAAGAAGCCCTGTCTCGAGAAAAAAAAAAGTAAAAAATAAAATAAAATCCACGACCTTACAAGCCTCAAGTAGTAAGCTTTATCCCAGCAATGTGGAGCTGACTCAACATATATAAGTCCATAAATGTAATGAACCATATAAATGTACTTAGAGACAATAATCACATGATTATCACAAAAGATGCAGAAAAAGCCTTTGACAAAATCTAACATACTTTCATGATAACAGTTCTAGAGAGACTCGGAGTGGAGGGAACACACCTTCACATAATAAAGACTATATATGACAAATGTACAGCTGACATTATCCTGAATTGAGGAAACCTTAAAGCTGTCTCATGAATGACTGTCCACTATGTCCACTTCTCTTTTTAACAAAGTGACTGAAGCACTAGCACAAGGCAAGAGAAGGAAATTCAAGAGATATGGACAGGAAAAGAAGAAGCCAAATTATCCCTATTTGAATATCATATGATATTATACACAAAAGAACCCAAAAATTCCAACAGAAACCTGTAGAAACAACCAACAATTTAAGCAGAGTTCTGATTATATGGAACCAATGTACAAAAATATGTAGCCTTTCTACACATCAACAACATACATGTTAAGAAAGACATGATAGACATAATCCCACTTACAAGAGCGTCAAAGGCAATAAAATATCCTGGAATAAACCCCAACAAGAAGGTAAAGGCCTCTGCAATGAAAAGTTTAAATCTGTGAATAGTTTTAGAAGACATTAGAAACTGGAAAGACCTCCCATGTTCACGAATTGGGAGATTTAAGATAGATAGAGAAAATGACTATCTTACCAAAAGAAATTTACAGATACAGTGCAACTCCAATCAAAATATCCACAACATTCTTCCCAGAAATATAAAAAAGGCCAACCCAAAATTCATATGTAATCAGAAAATACCTTGGATAGCCAAAGCAATCATGACCAAAAAGAACAATATTGTAGGGATTTCCATTTTAGATTTTAAAATACATTATAAAGCTATAATAATAAAAACAGTATGGTACCGACATAAAATAGACATATAGACCAGTGGGATAAAATGGAAGACTGAAACATCAGCATATGCAACTACAACCTTGGGATATATGCTGCATTGTATCAATTAATATTGCTAGTTTGTATGATGCTTAACACATAGTAAAATACACTTCAAAATTTCTCATGCATTTATATTTGTTAGGGTTTTTGTTTTCTGCTAAAGATTGGTTATGACTGGTTAGATAATACAAGGGACAGTGATCTAATATGTTCATTGTGTTATTGCATAGGTTTCTTTCACTGCTCAGTCTTCCATAAAGAAAGGTGAGGTTCTAAACTCCACAGAGAACTCACAGTGACTTTGCATGGGTTGGAGAAGATACTGAAGTTGCTTAGAGTGACCTTTGCTTTGATAGTTTCATTTACTCACCTAGGTGCTGTCCCTGTGCTTATCCCACCAGGTACCATTGGAGACTGGAAACGTCATTTAACTGTGCAGCAGAATGAAAGATTTGACATGATATTCAAGAGGAACATGAAAAATTTTCCCTTGAAGTTTGTCTGGGATGTAAATGAAGAATAGAATTCTAATGTTAGCATAAAAGAAACATAAAAGTCAATTAAGCAGAATGCATACTTTTATATCAATATTAATATGTTTCTGTATCTTAATCATTAAATGCCAAACTTTATTAAGGAACAAAATGAGTAAACTATGCCTGGATAAACTGCAATAAGTTTAACGAATGATTTCAAATTTCAAAATTAAATTAGTTTGGTTCTAGTTAGCATTGGTACTGTGCACTAAAAGCATAAAACATGGTGGTTGGTGATGTAGGAAAATCACTGCAAAGAGTTCTCTGTAGTGGACAATTTTTCTTCATCTTCTGTGATGAAATTTTGAATCAAGAACTCTGGAAAAATGGCTCAGCCTGTAGAGGACTCTGGTTAAATTCCCAGCACCAACATGGCAGCTCACAATTATCTGTAACTCCAGTCCATGTGATCAAACACTCTCATACAGACATGAGTGTGGGCAGAACACCAATGGAAATAAAAATTAAATTTTTGTGTATCAAAAAACACCTTCCCATTCACACAATGAATCTTCAACTTTTGCTGATTCAAGAAATCAGGAGAGGGGTATTAGAATTTTTAATTTGGAAAATTATAACCAGGCATTGAATAAAAATCAGAATTGACAAGAACTGGGAAAGACGGAAGAAGATGTATTCCCTACTTAAAAAGATGTAAACTTTGAGTTGATTATTTTTGTTGTCCGATGACTTTATACTCACAGACAATGAATCGTTATCACTCTTTTTACCAACATTTGTGGATAATGCACCTAAGATTTTCTTTTGCCCTTGCGTATAATGTAATTGACACTGTGAACTCAATTTTAAGCTAGTGACTGGGGAAATATCCAGAACATACTTAAACGTCTCCAAAGTCTGTCCTAGTGAATTAAACGCATGTGAATTTACTAGCTCAGTTTTAAAATAGTAACAACAACAGTCTCACACCTAAGAGCTGAGCACACAGCAGTTACTACGTCCTTGAGGATGTGTACCTGAGCAGCCAGTGTACTTCCACAATGGCTCTCACTAGGCATGAGGAGACGGGTGACAACCATTAGTTGTTCAACCACAAGGCTGGGTGCCTCAGCAGTCCCTATCAGCCGGTAGAAGCCTGGAAAGTCCCTGGAGACCTGCTGGTCCCTATTCTACAGCAAAGGCTTGAAAACACTGGTTCTGACATCAGGGAAGGGGTCAAGAGCAGCAGCGGCAACAGGACAAATCACCAGGGTGGTGAGAGGGAAGGACGAGAGAACAAATGGAGGAAAGCTCTTCCTTCTGCTATACCCTGTTATCTGGACTACTATCAGCAGGTTCAACAATTGGGGAGGGTCTTCCCACGTGAACCAGGGCAGGACACTTATTTAGGGGAGGCTGTCTACTTAGATATTATGATTTATGGCACGTTGATGTTAAAACCAACCATACTATCTTCTATTCTTAACCACGGGTAGCAGTTTCTTTAGCCTCGGTTTGTTGGCTGTAGAGATAGCTGTGTTCAATTCACACCTGTGATGAAGGGCAGGGGGCCAAAATTCAGATGACTGACGGGCTAGGGAAGTCTGGGGAATGGTAGAAATAAATATAGATAAATAAATAGTAGATATAAATATGGTAGAGGTTTGAAGGGGGACATACATGGGCATTAAAGATTGTCTCAGAGTGTCACTGAGTGAAAGAGTTCTTTAACTCAGTCCCAAGAAAGAAAAAGAATGAAAGAAAGAAGGAAAGAGAGAGAGAGAGAGAGAGAGAGAGAGAGAGAGAGAGAAAGAAAGAAAGAAAGAAAGAAAGAAAGAAAGAAAGAAAGAAAGAAAGAAAGAGGGGAGGGGGAAGGGAGGGAGGGAGGGAAGAAGGGAGAGAGGGAGGGGGGAGGGAGGTGGGTAAAGAAAAGGAGTCTAAGAAAAGAACCCCAGAAATGAGAGGTAGAAATAAGAGTGGAAATAAGAGAAATATATTAGAAGAGACTGCTAAATGGGATTATATGTTTCTCAAGGCCTTCAAAGTTCCTAAGCAGAATCATGTTAACAAGAAAGAGAGTTGGTGATGATGTGATAAATGGGGATTGAGCAATGGGTTCCAGGTGCAATGATGTTTCCGTAGAAAAATGAGGTTCCAATAGGAGGGTTAGAGAAATGTCAATGGCAGACAGGAAGAAGTATTCCATTCCAGAGAGTAAGGGAATTATCATCCAGGAAGGAATAAAGAGAAGATAAAGCACATCCAGATCTAAGAGAAAAGGAATAACCCACACTGTGAACAAGGAGCAAGAAGTTCCAGGACAGGAGGTACCCTTCAGATGAATGTAGAACTCTTACTCAGCTTCGAGTACACTCTTAGATTCCAACCATCCAAATATGTACTTACCAGAGTCAATTAACAGTTGTTGGGATGCTAGTTGATGGATAGTCTTCACCGATTACTCCCTTCAGTCAGAAGTGAAATCATAGGCTCTGAACAAATACTTCTCTTGCTCATGGGCTAGATGGTGTGGACCATCTCAGCGACAGAACAGCTTTGGACTGTACTCAGCTTTCCAGGACCCTATAATAAATCTCCCGTGCTGTAGTGAGTTTTCTCCCCTGATAAATTCCTTCACCCTTTAAGCAGACTCCGTGGATTTCTCACATTATCTGGCACCCAACGTTGGCCTGAGCCCCATGGCCTGCAGCCTCGACTACTCCCTGCGGCCCCAGCTCCAAGTGAGTCCCGCAGAACTTCCAAGCTCCTTCCGCCCAGCCTCTGCCCTGCTGTGTCATGATTTGTGCCTTGTGCTGCTACCCACCAGCCCTTTCATTTGTCCCAGCTTGAGCATGCACTCTCTCCACACTGACCTGTTCTATTGGTGGACAGAGATGACACAGTGTCTGAAATATTGTTTTGTAAATGCAAATGCTTCATAATTTCAGATGAATTTTCCACCACACATCATTTACTTTAAAATATATTCCACGGGAACTGAGGCCTACTTAACACAGTTTAAGATACGTGCACCAACACCATACCATTTTAAAAGTTAGTTTATGTGTGGCTGTTGCCGAACACTACAGACAGTGGGATTGTACGTGGTTTGGCTATAAAAGTCTTTTCAAGGCAGAGGTGATGGTTCATTGTGCAAAGTATGTGTCTTGGCCTTGCAAGCCTGAGGACCTGAGATGGAATCACTTAAACTCTTGTAGGCCAGATGTGGTAATGTGTGTCTATAATCTTGACATTCCAATGGTGAGGTGGTAGACAGAGACAGGAGCTCTTATAACTTAAATTAACCTGTTTGTATTATTCTACATTCTTCCATACTACATGTCTGATTTCCTCAGTGTTTCGCTGGCAAATCTCCTGCTCTTTGAGTTTTCTCCAGAGTCTCTCTCTCCCTGGAAGTCCCACCTATCTTCTGCTGCCTAGCTATTGGCCTTTCAGTTCTTTATTAAATCATTCAGAATTTAATACAGACAAGGAAATACAGAGACACATCTTAACACAGTGTGATCAAATATTCTGCAACATTTCCCCTTTTATCTAAATAAAAAAGGAAAAGTTTTAACTCTAACACAGTAAAACTATATACAATAAAGAACAATTATCAGGTAAAAATTACATTCACAATATCCAGTCCATTTTTATTTGGCAGCTTTGGAAATGTACCCTATTATTTATCACATCTTAGTAGTCCAAAGTTTTCTACTTAAACCGTTTTATATCATAACTCATATTACCAATCTAAAAATATCTTTTAGATCTTAAACCATATTCTTAGTTAAACAACTTAAGCTTTTATGTCTCTCAACCTTCATAAACTTTACATCTCTTTTGTGAGTTTCTTTTCTGAATTTGGTAACAAAGAAAATGGTGTAACTATGTTGTCTTCAACCCCCATAAGAGACTCAAGAAGGAGAAAATATTACCTGAGTAAACAAGAAGTACAGAGCAAACAATTTCCAAAACTATAGAAATGACAAAGTGTAGGGAGCTGCGTGCAGCCACGCCTTACAGGTGGCGCTGGTTACCGCCTTCCGCCATCCCGATGGCGCACTCCCAGTGGTAAACGATTATAGCAGAGGTTGTGGCTTGCTTGCGCATGCTTGAGCCTATTGGGCAATGCCCACGTGGCGATCTGGGGTTGGCTGCCCAGAGCCTATATAAGGCCGGGAGAGGCTTTGCCCAGGGGAGTTTTTAGAAGTCAGAAGATTGTTCAAAGGCCTGAGTAAACTGCAAGAAGAAGAGCTCGGTGTTGTGTCTTGCTTGATGGACGAGTGGGGCGCGGCAACTGGTGGCCTGTATGGGGAACCCCTCATCAGTGAGCCCAGAACTTCTTGCAATCAGGGGGTATACCGGGAAATCCTCAGGAAAAGTGGGGAACCGCGTCCAAAGCGAGAATAGTCCTCAGGTAAAATGAGGATCCGCGTCTAGAGCGGGAAATAGTCCTCAGGTAAAATGGGGATCCGCGTCTAGAGCGGGGATTGCTCTTCTCTGTAATTAAAGAGAGAGCTGGATTCAAGAGGCCGC
>CABHPR010120704.1:0-21669 GCA_902168415.1 Peromyscus melanophrys | reverse complement strand
CTTTACGAATGAGCCACATCATGTTATTTCCTAAACACAATAACAGAAAAGAAAAGTGGTTCCTGAAAATAGAGATTTTTTTAAATTATGAATCATATAAAAGATTCATGCCTGTCTGTTTTGCCCACTTCTAACATATGAATTTTATTTCTTTCCTAGGATTTGAAATTTGAAAATGGGGGGGGAGGGCTTGGAAAACATCTAATTCAAGCTCTTAGGTTTTATATATAAAAAATAAAGAAATATTAAAATATGGCCAGCAAAATCCAGTTACCAGTCTCATCCCCTTTCCACATATTCCCTTTCTGAAATAGCTCTACTTTAACTTTATAGACCTTGGTCTATGAGGGAATAGTGTCTTTGCTTGTTGGCATTGCCTCCTAGCACAGCTCATCTTGCCATCAATCACTAATGATACCTATCTCTGAATCTTCTTCTAGTGTTGCATCCTATGAAGTCTCAGGGTAGGACTTCTCTCCTGAACCCCTCTCAGATGAGCATCCTTAAATTTTAATTGGGCAATCTAATCCCAGCTTGTTTGTTCCTTGAAATTTGGGTACATCTTAAAGTGGATGATGGGGCTAAGGGACACTGCCAAGTGTCTCTTTGGGAAGCCAAAGATAATTCTTGAAAAAAAAAGTTGCATGAAATAAGACCAAAAACAACCCGCCAAAAACAAAACAAAATATATACAAGTATGGCTCACCAAGCCTGTAATCCCCAAAGAAAGGAAAAATTTATGGTGGTGCAGCCACAGTTGCTAGACATTTTCAAAACATACAGTAAAGAAAGGTACAGTAACTACTGTTCACTAATAAATAATGCTCTGATACAATGAGACTAAGACAAACATAGAAAAAGAAATACAAAAGACCTTTGCACTAAGGCACTACAGCTAGAGTGGTCCTGAAAAGAAGACACAATCTGATGGCTCATGGGAGGACTCAGCAAACCACTAGGGTGAGCACCAACATTGAAAACAAAATGCTCATTAGCAGGCATCACCAAGAGAATTTATAAGAACTGAGGATTAAAATGCATAATAACCAAGGAAACTTAGTTTGCAGGCAAACAGGAAAAGTTTATTGGGTTATATCCTAGAGCCCTGGAGATTACAGAAAACAGGCCAGAATGATGTCTAGAACACAGCTATTGACTGATTTTCCCTAGGGTTCTTCTAGGCTGACAAAATAGAAGCTAGAGTCAAGTTTCATACATAGTTTTCCAGCTGGAACCTTAACCAATGTTTTAAACATTTATAATTAATCTCTTAAAGCAATTTGTCTTGGTGGTTTATTATTCCCATTCATTCCACTTATTTCTGAACAATCATAAAGTTAGTGTCTATAGTTATTTTTAAAACCTGACTATAAGATGCTTCTTCAATAATACAAAAAAATCAAGGAAAATATTTAATTGTACTGAAAATTAATTATGAAGGGTGGTCTTCCCTTAAACTGCACATCATTATTCATATTCTCTGCTTCTTCACAAAGACCTGTTCAATTTCACAAATGTTGGACATATTACTTTGTTCTATACTCAAACTCCTGCTTTGCTTTTTGCTTCAAGCATTTCACAAAAAACAATTAGTCTTGGTTTACTCACCTGAGCAAAATCTCTTCTATCAGATCCATAATTAGTTTGGCAGAAAGATGTTTTAGGAGCACAAAAAGTATTCAGCAAGTTTTGACTTAATACTGTCTTTTCATTTAGTTGAAAAATCATAAACTATGCAACAAACTGTTCATTCTGAATCTAGTCTTCTTCCTGGGAATTTCCATCATAACTCTCTGAACAGAAAGGCATGTAAGTATTCCTGCTTTCCAAATGCCGTCGTCTGAGCAACTACTAAAATTTTGTTGAGGTTATTATCCATGTGTTGTAAAATATTAGTTAAAGATGTGTTATATTCTTTTATGCTGTGTAATATTTGTTTAATGATGCAAAGATGTGTTGCATTCTTTTATGTTGCATTTGTTTAACTCTGTGAAGCTGTGTTACTGTGCCTGTCTAAAATACCTGATTGGTCTAATAAAGAGCTGAATGGCCAATAATTAGGCAGGAGATGGATAGGCAGGGCTGGCAGGCAGAGAGAATAAATAGAAGTAGAAAAGGAAGAGAAGAGAGAGCATAGGTGACTATAAATCTGTAAGTCTTATCTACCTAAATAACCTAAGGACTACGGCTTCACATAAACAAGGTAAACAGTCTGTAAGCAAATGTATGGTAAAAGGACGATGACATCAAAAATTGTGACAACACACAAAATACCTAAAGCAGAAGTAGGAATTTATAGTACAATATGCAATATGACAATAATCCTAAATATGTATCAATGTACCAAATATCCTAAACAGAGGTAGAACATACATACAGTATGACAGACACGATTTTACATTTGTATCAATATACAAACATTTCAAATAAGAGTAGAAATATATGTACATTGCAACAAATATAGTTCTATATTTGTATCAATATACAAATTAACTTAAATAAGAATATAAAAATAGTTTGTTTGTATCAAATATACAAGAATCCATAGCAATGCAATTTATCTAAGACTGATATTTTACTAAATTAGTTTACTAGTATGTACAATAATCTACCATAATATCCTATACCTATCTATTCCCCTTTTTCTTTTCTTAAGAATACGAAGTCCACTATTTTCTTCCATCCCCAACCCTATAACCATTATCCATAACCCTGAGGAACATGAAACCTTTGGGGAAAAGGGGGTACTGTTTTCTTAGAATTGCTTCCTGCTGTTCAGGGGGTGATGGTATCTCTGTGGGGTCCTGTAAGAAAGCTCAGAGTTAGTAGAGCATGATACTCTTAATCTCAGGCTTGTGCCACATATTGGATGCCACGTAAAGTAGCAATTAATGAGGCAATTCACGTAGTTGATCTGATAGCCAAAAAGGTTTATTTTGGGTAAAGTTACAACCAGCAAAGGGATTGGTTATATGATCCAAGAGAGGTGAGGAACAATCCAATGTGGTTCTCTGGAGAAGTCTGACTTGGTCTACAATCCAGAATCCAGGATCACAAGGTAGCCAAGAGACCCAGCATGTATGCCTCCCAGATCTTAAGGATCCAAAGAGGCCATGCCCCAGGGGCAGGTAGGTCATAGGCAGGTGAAGCAGTTACCTGCTGCCTCACTAGGAGCAGTGCTTCAAGGTCAAAGCTGAAAAAGCTACCCACTACACAGCACTTGGGAGGGAGAGACAAGAAGGTCTCTGGGGCTTACTGCCCATTCAACTTCTCAAAACACACAAGGTAGACAGCTCCTAAAGAACAACACTCAAAGTTAACTCTGGCTTATACAGACTTGGGCACAAGTTTGCACCTGTGCTCACAGGAAATCCAAAGCAGACGCAAATAAAAAAGATAAATAAGTGCAATTAGCATTCTTTGATTGTTTCAGTAATCATTTGGAAGCCAGCAGCTGGCACACATGGGTATGTCGTTGAGACCTGGTGGAGGTCCCCACCAAGACTTGTGCTGTCACCGCAGCTCAGACCAGCGGGACACTTCCCTCAGGGCCCTGGAGGTAACTGCGCATTACATGAGTCCGAACTCTGATTTCATTTTTTGAGCTACTAAATCCAATAAAAATACATTTTTATCTCTTATAAATAAAGAGTTTTTTTTGGAAATCTTTTATCATCACAATTTTTAAAACATTTTTCTTTGCTAGAAGTCTGCCTATTGACAGCACATGCATTGTCTCTACCTGGTATTGCTATCATTTGTGTTAAATATATGGGAGAATTTTACAAGGAAGAAAACGAATGGTACATACATCTTTCCAGCAGATACCAAGAATCACAAGTCAGAAGTCATCACATTGGTTCCTGATTAACAAATATTGCCTTGGATAACTTATCAACATCTGTAGGAACTTTTTTCAAACTTGCCTTGTAGCTTTACAACACACATCTTCTAAACCAGACCATCAACAAGAAAGTGGCCACTTGCCAGTTGGTCTCCAGAACACTTAAATTGATGACCAATACCCCCAGTGCAGGAATCTTTTCCCTTAGCCACGTGTAGATTCACTATAAAGGGCTGACAGAAGGATTGTTATCTTCATGTAAGTGGTTACTGAATCTGAGTAAGATTCTTGTACCTTACTGAGTTTTTCTCTAAAAAGAAACATATACTGCTTATTATTCTGAATGTCATAATTGTGTCGATCTTAGTTAAGGTTTCTATTACTGTGATAAAATATCATTGCCAAAAGTTACTTGGGGAGGCAAATGTATATCTCAGCTTACATTTCCATATCACAGTCAATCACTAAGGGAAACCAAGGCATCAAATAAGGCATGAATGTAGAAGCAGTAACTAAAGCAAAGGCCATGGAGGAAAGCTGCTTATTGGTTTCCTTCCCATGGCTTGTTCAGCCTACTTTATCACAGAGTCCAGAGCCAAAAGCCAAGAGATAGCACCACCCACAGTGAACTTGGATCTCCCACATCAATCATCAATCAAGAAAATGAACCACAGGGTTGCCCACAAGTCAATCTGGTGGGGACATCTTTTCAATTCAGGTTTATTCTTCCCCAATGACACTAGTTTGTATCAAGTATACACAAAGATAGTCAGAACAGTACATTTGACATTTGGAACAATGTTAGATTTTGGCAAGTTACTTCTTATGAGAGGTACCTTAGAATAAAATGTATTAATTGAATGAATTTATTTTGTGTGCAGAAGCACATGAAAATCAACTTAGCTTTCAAAATTGCTGTTTAGAAGTTCTTAGCCAACACATGTGAAAAAGTTTTCTTTTTCTTCTTTTTTTGTATGTATGTGTGTATGTATATGTGTTTTATAAGTATGTGGTATATATGCATGTGTGACAGCAGGTGTGTGCTCTTGCACATGTGGGCAGAAGCCAGAGGAAGACATCATATGTCCTGCTATACCACTCTACGCTTTATGCTATTGAGACAAGGTCTCTCACTGAACCTGGAGCTAAGTTGGCAGCCACCAAGCCCCAATGATCCTGTCTCTGTCCTCTACAGTGTTGGTGTCAAAAGTCCATGTGACCATAAATGTGTTAGGATTTGAACTTAGGTCTTCATACTTGCACAGTGTTATTACATCTCAGCCACCTCTTTAGCCTCTACCAAATGTTTTTAAAATGAAAACAAACAAAAGTAAAACTTACCTATTTTAGATCCCTAAATCATAACTTGAACCTGACAGGCTTCATCTGCTTATTCCATCCTTTACTCCTGTCTGCCCTTGTAACCTAACTCCTTTGTATTGTGGTAGACAGCTACCAAGCCCAAATTTCAGTTGCTCCTTCCAATTAAATTTACCTTCCAACAGAATATTATGATGACAGCACTCTGAATGGACCTCAATATAGTTTCTATTATTGTGTTGCTAATTTTGAAATTTGGATGTGGAAGGTCCTCTATTTAAACAAAAAGGTCACCCATTTAAACACTTGATCTCCAGTTGGTGAGGCTGTTTGGGAAGGTTGCCAACCTTAAGTGGGTAGAGCCTTGATGGAGGAATTGTTTGACTGGGGAATGGATGGACCTTCAACATAAAATTGCAGCTTTGCTGGGCAGTGGTGGCGCACGCCTTTAATCCCAGCACTCGGGAGGCAGAGCCAGGTGGATCTCTGTGAGTTGGAGGCCAGCCTGGTCTACAGAGTGAGATCTAGGACAGGCACCAAAATTACACAGAGAAACCCTGTCTCGAAAAACAAAAAAACAAACAAAAGAATTGCAGCTTCACTTCTGTCTGCTTCCTGCTCGCAGCCCGGGGATGCCATGTGGCCATCTTACTCGTGTTCCTGCCGTGATTGCCCACACCGAAGCTATGAGCCAAGACGACCCCTTTTCCCATCAAGCAGATTCCTGCCAAGTATTTGGTCACAACAAGAAGAAAAGTGAGAAATACAGCATTAATTTAATTATATTTTATGAACAACACTTTTTACATTTGTGTGTGTGTGTGTGTGTGTGTGTGTGTGTGTGTGTGTGTGTGCATAAATACACCATAGCATTTGCAAATGATAACTTCGGGGAGTTGGTTTTTTTCTTTGACTCCACTGATCCTGAGGATCAACCTCAGGTCATGAGACTTAGAGGCAAGTACCTTTACATGCTGAGCCATCTTGCTGACTCACAACAAAATACTTAAAAAAAAAAAAACTTTATACTTTAGTAGCCTTAACTTCATTTCACTCAGAAGTTTATAAATGAGACTCATGTTTTCATTTTAGACGGGATCCCATAAAATAATGCAGTCTAACAAGGCTTATTATTCAGCATACAGCAGGAAAATAAAAGGGCATGAAAGAATTCATGAAGTTCCTGATGTAAGTTAATCTAATCAGTATGTGAGAAATTAGCTTTAGAGATAGGGACATGTTCCGTCTTAGAAGAATGTTACACTTATGTCTGTATAAACTTTATATCTTATCTATTATGAAAAATTCTAGAAAAATTAGCATATATGATTTTATTTTTGCTTATAGTGATGGTTAAATATATATGACATGTTTCCTGAGATACAGGGTGCACCATTATCAATAGATGTGTAGCCTGCATGTTTGTGTGAAAATGCATTTGGATACATAAATTAACATTAAATCTGGTGGACGTAACTCAGACTGCCTATCCCAATATGGATGAACTTCATGTGATCAATTGAAGTATTGGGTAGAACAAAGGTTGACTCTCTCAAAGTGAAAGACAGTTTCTTTTGCATAATTCTTTTTGTTTGCAACATAGGCTTATTCTGAATATCAAGTCAGCTAGCTTTTGGCTGGAAGGAACCAATTCTAGAACTGTCCTGGTTCCCAGGCCATCAGACTCCTACTGTAATCATAGTTCAGTCCCACTTGGTCACCAGCCTGATGAGGGTGCTCTGTTGGCTTTGTTGGCCACATGAACCAATTGATTGTGGTAACACATGTGATACACCCCCTTCTTTCTCATATATACATACATATATACATATACAGATACAGATACAGATACAGATATAGATAGATATAGATGTGCTCTTTTTAAATTTAAGCTGCTCATAGTAGGAATCGATGTTGTGCCTTTTGTCTAATTTTGACCCTCTAGGTTTCCAGATTAGAAGTACATGCTGGTATAGTAATCCTTGCATCTGTAGGCATATTGTCTTCAACAGTCATCTCCAGAGGCTAAATGTCATCACACCACTACTGACTCAACTCTAAACATAATTACCTGACAAAAACAAGAGAACGCATCACTTATTTTACAAGCTGCAGTCTCCCTGGGAAATTGGGTATACCCACAATATCTTATCACTTCTTGAATCTAGGCTAAACAGTGATCCTGAGGGGGTAGGAATTGAGGCTAGGCCTATACACTCAGATTAGCAAATCGGACAGAAAGCGGAGGATATTTTCCCACCTATGGCATAACAATGTTATCTGGAAAGTGCCTGCAGTAATACAAGTGCATTGATCAATAAAGAGTATAACTGCCTCAGAAAATTTCTGCAACCAATTTGTCTAAAAAAAAAAAATAGTTTGCTCAACTTGGCAAACAGCTCACCTTTCCAGACAATGCATTTCTCACCTGGCCAACAGGTCAAATAATGGTTGATTTGCTGAGAATCACCTTAACACTCACACAGTGTCTATAAACTCAGAATTGTTAAAACATAAAATTTTCTCCCATAATAAGTTTTCTGCCTGGAATGATGCTAAGCTATTTGAAACACATCTCGTGATTTTGTGAGGATTTTCCCTTTTCCCTCTTTGAGACACCACTGAGTTTGTTAGAAAAGTATTTCACCTTGCCTTGTTATTTAGCTCTACTTAACAAGAGAGTTTGTTGGTGATCTTGGTGTACTCATCTCTCATAAACTGGTTCATTTCCCCATATAAAAATATAGAAAGCCAAACAAAAGCAGCAAGAAGAACAATAATCAGCCATATTACTAGAATTTTTTCAGCAACAGGACAATATGAAAGAACTTCACTAACATCCTAAATCTTAATCAGTGTTGTGTGAGGATAATTCAGTATCATTTGGTCACACTAACATAAACTGCTATCTCTCCTCTCACACAATGTGCAAAGACTCATTATACTTACCAAGGGAAGGTAGTAAATCAATAAACAGACCAAAATGTGGCCCCCCAAATTCATCTGGGCAGGCCCTATAAAGAAATTATAACAATTCTTCAATTTTGTGTCTGAAAACTAGAACTGATGAAGCTCAAACTTAGCTATATAATATTAAAAGAAATGCTGATTATCTTTGACTACTTCACAAACACATTAAGTAAAAGGCATCTACTACTCAGTTACAATTGTAGTCTATGCTCTGTATCAGATAATGCTCCAGGAAATGAGAATATGCTTCTAGATCACACACAACCATGAAATCAAATTCTCTGAATAAGATAAACTTAAAAAACTGATAATACAGATGTATGATGATATTGCCACCATTATCTTAATTTTTAATATGGAAATTCAAAAGTGTTGAAAGCTAGGGAAATGACTCAGTAATTAAGGTCACATTTACAAGACAATAATTCAGGTTCCAGTACCCACTATGGGTGACGAGGCCCATAACTCCAGCTCCGAGGAATACAATGTACTCTTCTGACTCCCCAGTGAGTTGCCTGATCATATGGTGAGGCTGCTTAGTATTTTAAGGATTTTTTTTACCCTGTTTCCTACTGTAGTTGTAGCTTGTTATATCCCCATCTACAGTGTACAAAGCTTCCCAAAATTTCTATAACATTTACTATTTTTCAAAACAGCCATTTTATAGTTTGTAAAGTAGTAATTCATATGGTTTTGATTTGTACTGCTTAGATGTATATTCTGTTTACTAATTATGAATTTGCATATCTTTCAGGAGAAAATATACATTAAAGCACTTTCAGCAATTTGTTATCAATTTTTTGTTTTGCATGAGCATTTCATATAGTCTCTACAGCAAAGCCATACTAGATATAATATATGGTGTACAGTATTTTCCCCCACTTCTTTCGTAGTTAGGATTTCTATTGCTGTGAAGAGACACTATGACTATGGCAGCTCTTATAAGGAAAACATTTAATTGGGTGGCTTAAAATTCAGAGATTTATTCCATTATCATCATGATGGGACATGGCAGCATGCAGGCTGACATAGTGCTGTAAAAGGAGCTTAGAATTATAAACCTTGTAGATGAATTTCTAAATGGTCTTATTAAATAAAAAACATGGAGCCAAATTTAGAGGTGAAACCCTTAGAGAGATCGGGGAAATAGGGAAAGCCAACAGCCAACTTTACCTCACCAACTCTGCAGCTTCCAAATGCCTCAACTTCTTGTTTACCCATGCCTATATGCCTTGCTGTTCTGCCATCTGATTTGCTCTCTCCATACAGCTACATTATTTCCTCTTCCTGCCCAGCTCTATCACTTCCTGTCTGTCTGTACAGACCTCCAGACCTCCATAGTTAACTAGTTTTGGAATTTATGGTGTTTGCCACTACACCTGGCTCTGTTTCCAGTGTGGCCTTGAACACACAGAGATCCTGCCTGCCAAGTGATAGGATTAAGGGCATGTGTTAACACTGCCTGACTTCTTTGTTTACTTATAATGGCTGGCCTTCTTCTTCTGATCTCCAGGCAAGCTTTATTTTTTAAAGCACAAATAAAATATCACCACATTTCAGCACAAATAAAATATCACCACAACACCTTGTTCTGAAGGCAACAGAAAGTGGAATGTAACACTGAGTGTAGCTTGATCATATGTGACCTCAAAGCCCACCCCCAAATGACACACTTCCTCCAACTATGCCATACCTCCTAATAGTGCCACTCCCTTTATGGGCCATTTTCTTTCAAACCACCACATTCCACTCTCTGGCCCCCAAAGGCTGTAGCCATATCATAAGGCAAAAATGCATTCAGTCTAAATTCAAAAGTCCTTATAGTCTATAAGAGTCCAAACTTATTTAAAAGTCTAAACTTAAAAGTCTCTTCTGAGATTCATGTCATCCTTAACTTTAATCTCCTATAAAATCAAAATCAAGAAGCATATCACATACTTACAACATATAATTGCAGAGAATATACAATGCCATTCCAAAACATAGGGAAGGGAGCATAGTGGGGAAATACTTGACCAAAGCAAGACTGAAAAGCAGCTGGGCAAACTCTAAACTCTGTATCTCCAGGTCTGATGTCAAAACACCCTTCAGATCTCCATCTCCTTTCAGCTTTGTTGACAGCAACATACTTCTTTCTCTTGGGCTATTTCTACTCCCTGTTAGCAGCCTTTCCCAACAGGTATCCAAGGGCTCTGACATCTCCAACATCGTGAGGTCTCCAAGACAATCTAGGCTTCACCTTTACAGCTTCACACAATGGCTTCTTGTAGGTCTCCATTCAGGGACATGCCTAACACATGTCTGGGCTCAGCAGCTTTAGTTGCTGAGGAATATTCCATAACCCCTTTCTTCTATCCTTAAAGCCAGAACCATGTGGCCAAAGCTGCCAAGTTCTGCTGCTTACTAGGGTTAGAACACGGTCCCCTTGTTCAATTACATCTTCACCAGCTTTCTGTTTTCCATGGTTTTCATCACTGCCTAAGCTTGTCTGTCTTGAAACTGGATCTTTAGACCAGTTGGCTTTGAACTCACAGATCTTTCAATTACATCTTCACCAGCTTTCTGTCTCTCACTGCCTAAGCTTGACTGTCCTGAAACTTGCTCTGTAGATCAGGCTGGCCTCAGACTCAGAGATCTGCCAGCCTCTGGCTTCCCAGTGCCAGGGATTAAAGGTATGTACCACTACACTAGGCTCTAAGTTTTTCTTTAATTCCTTTTCACAAGTTGGAAACTTAGGTGGGTATGATTTTGCCCTGAGGTCACCACTCCCTTTATTCATTTTCTTAATCTGGTTATCTCTTTGAACACAGGATTTAGCTCTATTTTACTTCCCGGTGTTCTTTTGCTCCTCAGTTTTACACTTCATATTTTTCCTTGCTCAGCTTGCTCCTTTTCATTATAAATCTTCCTTAGATTTACCTCTAATATCCACATGATAGAGTCTATACTAGGCTGTTTTGAGATTTTTTTTTCTGCCAGTGGAATTAATTCAAAACTCTTCAATTTAGCCTCAGGCAGACTCTTTGGACAAAGGCAAAAAAGCAGCCACATTCTTCACCAAAATATCATGGTCTCTAAGCCACATAATAATATTCTTCTTTTCAGAAACCTCTTGAGCCATCCCCCCACAGCTCATCAGATCACACTCTGCATTAATGTCTTCCATGATCTTACTAGTATGGACCACTAAGCAGCCCTTAAACCACCCAATTCCCTTTCTAATCCACAGTCCCAAGGTCAATATTCTTTCAAACGAAAACATGGTTAGGCCTATCACAACAATACCCTAGTCATTGGTACCAACTTCTGTCTCAGTTAGGGTTTCAATTACTGTGAAGAGACACCATGACTGTGGCAGCTCTCATAAAGAAAACATTTAATTTGGAGTTGGATTACAGTTTACAGACTTAGCTCATCATCACCATCATGGAACACGACACGGCAATGTGCAGGCCAACACGGTACAGGAGAAAGAGCTGAAAATTATAAATCTTGATCAGAAAGCAACAGGAAGTTGACTGTGACACTGGGTATATTTTGATTACAGGAGACCTCAAAGCCCGCCCTCACAGTGACACACACCAACCAGGCTACACCTACACCAACAAGACCACACCTCCTAATAGTGCCACTCTCTTTCTGGGCCATTTTCTTCAAACCACCACACACTATCAGTTGACATTTTTGTATGAGTTGTTATTGATTCTGATGCACAATTTTTTTTTATTTTAAAAGAGAAATATTTATTTTTATTTCATGTATATGAGGGTTTTGACTGCATGGATATTTATACACCTGATGAACCAAACTTCCTCCATTTTAGGTTTAAAAACCATCTTGTAAAGACAAATTAGGCTCATTCCTGCTTATGATTATATCTTTGGTTCTCAAGAAGTGTACTATGCCCCATGTGTAACCTTAACTACAAATATTTCTGTACTGCCTGTTTCAGGAAACAGCAACCATTTCTTTGCTTTAAAAAGTTGATAAAATTGTTGGGTCTGGGGTCTTGCAATATGGGGGACAGACCACCAAAGTCTATTAAATCAGAAACAAATTTTATTCCAGAAAAATAAAAAAATTAAAAATTAAAAAAATAATAATAAAACACCACAGAGTACAAAAGCTTACCAGCTAGTGGAGACCACAGCCAATGTTGGAATTCTGGGGCTGTGGCCATGGAGACAGGTGCTGGCCCCCTTTTATAGTGTCAGGCACGGGGTGCATGCTAGGAGTCACATAGAAACAACTATTAAAAGTTAACTTTGGTCCAGGCAGTTGTTGGTGTAAGGGGCAAGGGAGTTAAAAGTTCACCCCTGGCTGTTGACAGAGGAGCTGGCTGTAAAGCAGAGAGCCATTGTTAGCAGTTAACCTTTAGAGCTAATGATTTTCTGTTTTTGTCTCTTAAACTTATAATTTTATATTTCTATATTCCTGGACCCTTCAAAAAACCATCTTGCAACCTTACCTTTGTTTCAAAAGGTTGTTATGACTACCTTGTTAGAGCACCTTGTTATGACCATCTTACAATCATGTCTTTGTTTCAGGAGGTTTTTATGACTGGTTTGTTATGCCTAGGTTCTGCTCCTGTAACCCTAGCTATCACCAAATCCCCATTTGTAAATCCCCTACTCCCAGGCTGTAAAAACAGTGTCTTCCTCCCATTCAGTGTTCATCCCTTGACTCTGCCTTAGGGGGAGGCAACTCATGTGCAAGAATAAAAAAGCTTGCTTTAATTAATTGTCCCTTTAACTAGTTTGGCCATGATAACTTGGGTCAATGGTCTTTCTCCTCACATCTTTGGAATTAACATTTGGAGTGTACCAGCAAGATCAAGACCCCAACCCAAATTCAGAAATTCAGAAACAGAATCCTTCCCTCTGGCCTCCCTGACTGAAAAACTGCTCCCTAGGTAGTATGCACCTTGGAAACATTCCAAGGCCTGAGGCACACTTTCAGTTTTGCAGAATGCCTGAGGGAATGAGCACCTCCAGAAAGAAAGCAGCTTTTTACAGAGCCCTGCTTTGATAAGTCACAGAAACCTTCTGTGACATCTGGTTCTGTAGGATCCTGATCTGGGGACATAGGAAGGTCTGACAAGATCCAACACTCCCCCATCCAGAGCAATAAGAGAGATGACACACTCTCATCTGGTTAAGTTCAGATAGACCCTCCAGTTCCTTTTCTGATCCACTTTGGAACCCTAGGGACGCCCTGGTGAGACTGGGAGCCAAGAAATCAGAGAGGCCTGATACCTGAGTGCTCATAGGCAGGGTTTCAATGCCTAGACTGTGCAACAGAGCTGAGGAACCCTGAGGACATTCTGTGACACTAGAGACCAAGAAACTGGGTAGGCTCACAGTAGGAGGTCGGGCATTACTGGGAGCCAAGACAGAAATTGGAGAGGCCCAGCCTAATTGCACCAGGGAAACCTATTGGTTTAAAAAAAAATTGGTAGAACTGGTGAATCTCTGAATGACCCCAGTTGTTGTTTCCATTTCCCTGTTTCTGTATTGGTCTTGTTTCTACTGTCTCTTGTGTGTTCTGTGTTCTGTGAACTGGTTTCACTTTCGCTTTCCCTGTCCTTTCTATGTATTTCTGTGCTCCGTTAATCCTCTCCCGTTACAGGTGGACTTAGGAACAAGACCAAACTCTAGCTGTTGCCACCTCCACACCACCAGGCTGGTGCAATTCAGGCACCACCACCCCCAGCATGGCAACCCTGGATGGCTTTGTGTACTCCCCTCTCCTCCAGGCCCAAATCTGACAATGCCACTTGCTGCGGCTACTTGAATAGCCAAGATTCAGAATTTCTGTCTTTGAGCTTTCTGATCACTGGATTCAGTTTAGCAGGAATTCAAATGTCTTTTGGCTATGAAGAATGTTAAAACATTGTTTTATGCTCTTCTGCTGCATTGAAAACCTCACTCAAAAGTTGGAAAGTTTCTGTCTTATGTCAGGCAATCTACCTGACTTTGTGGCAGAAAGGTAAAAAAAAAAAAAAAAGAGCAAGGCAGACAAGCTAAAAAAGAATTAAAATGTTGGTTTCATCTGTCTAGAACTTTTGCTAAAATATATACCTTATCTTAATATTTGTAAGACTATTATATGAATGTATTATATGAATGTTCTGTACCTAAAGATTTATGTTTACGGAATATGGTTAAAAATCTATACAATCTATAACAAAAGTTGACTTAAAACTTACAAAGCAGATTTAATAATTAGAAAGCTACATAGGTAATCTTAAAGCAAGGACTTCATCCTCTACAGTTCTGGGCAAGTTTCCAAATTTATTAACCTTGCTTTTTAACTCTTGCAATTCCACTTCTAGCTAACTGTTCTTGTTAACATGGGTTAAATGCTTAAGAGTACACTGTGAGAAAGGCCTAAGGATACATTGGAATCCCAAACACCTGTTGATGTCGTAGGTCAACTAAAGTTAGGACTACAACTACTAAACACCAGAACACTGAGATATTCTTATCGTATCATGCAGCAGGACAATGATGCAAGCCGTCTGATGACAGCCTATAAAATGTCTCTCCTTACCTAAGTCTAGTGAGGCTAACAGAGACAAATTTCAGAATGTATGTCTAACCCCCTTGTCTTTGATAACTTGGTTAAACTTTGGCTATTTTGATAAACTGCATCATACAGGAAACTGTGATATTCTGCAATGGCGCACTACGAAAGGACCAGGAAAATAAAGTTGCCAGTCTCCTATGGACTGTATTTATGATTTAAGGTTTTATTTTGATACTAAGAGAGCTTCGATTTAAGAACTGTAATTTTTAAGGCTAAACATAACAAGAATAAAACTGTAAAATCCTAATCATATAAAATCTACTAACTTTCTGTAAACTGAAATATAATTAAGACATGCAGATTAATAGTCAATGATATTGACAAAATTCTTACAACTATAGTTTATTTATAGGGACAAAATTTATTTATCCTCTTGTATATCTTTTCAAGGTTAAACATAAAACAAGTAACTAAAAATAAGTAAAGTTTATTTAAAATTAGGTATACTTAATAGATGGCCTTCAAAATTTTGCAGAGACTTGCTGAACACAGCATTTAAAATGTTTAATTGAAAATTTTCCTAAGATAGAAAGAAATTCTGGCTCCTAGAGGCAAACCAAAGGTCTCCAAAGAAGATGATGGGGCACAGGTAACTCCATCTGAATTATGGTAATGTTAACCACTGGGAGAAGGCCTATGTTTCAACCACTGCCAGTGCCTGCCTAAACTCTGGACACTGCTGGGTTGTCTGACCTGCTCTGCCTTGTCAGAGTAGGTCAATTTTTCCAACTTCTTCCACTACAGGAAAATTCTGGGTCTGGCAGCCAAAGGCCTATGATGTCCTGGTTAGCAACAGATGATTTAATGCTGTACTATGTGTCAGCCGAAGACCTATGACCACTGCCCCCAACAAAGCCACCAAGGCTGTAAGAGCCTAGGATAACTGACTAGATAGTGATGTCTCTGTTATATTAATTAATGTATATGCCATTTGCTTTATATTTCCTGATATAATTTACCGTTCTCAGATCTCTGATGGCATTGACATCTAATTGTAGCTTTTTTCAATTCAGCAGCAGCTGTTGGGTCAATACATTTTATATATAAAAACCAGGCCTTTTTCTAAAGCTATTAGGTCACCTGATGAAAAAGAAAATCTCATAGATAGGTTTGCCTTACTAACAGGCTTCATATTAATGAATAAACAGGTTTCATATGTAACTTTTATTATTTAAAGAAACTTGCTTTACAAAGACTGCTCTCAGTAATCAACCATTTATGTATGTATAATGGTAAATAATTAGATAAAAAGTTTAAGTTGATATATATTATAAAAGTCCAATAATAATGTACATTATAAATATCTAAGGATGTAAAAGCCTAAATGTTTGGGTCTAAGAAAAATAATTAATATGTACAAATACAAGTTACTCTATGATATTGTTATATTAGCATTTGAAAAGTTCAAAAAAAATTTTAAGATGTATTTATTTATTATATATACATGTATGCCTGCAGGCCAGAAGAGGGCATCAGATCTCATTTCAGATGGTTGTGAGCCACCATGTGGTTGCTGGGAATTGAACTCAGGACCTCTGGAAGAGCAATCAGTGCTCTTAACCTCTGAGCCATCTCTCCAGCCCTGCTGAAAAGTTCAAAATTTTAATGTTAATCAATGGAATTCTGATAGGCTGCCAAATCATTGACTATTAATATCAGTCACAAGCTCAAGATTTTAAACTTGCTCTGGTTGTCTTCTAAATATATATCCTGCACTGCAGAAATACTCTTACCCAAAATTCATTTTTTTAACCCAGAGCCATAGCTCATGCTGAGTCTCAAAGGCGCGAGTCCACTCCAGCTGTTTTCCAGGCACCTGTTGGTTGCTTATTCTACAAGTGGATTTCAGTATGGATTACAAATGATGGTAATGTAAACTTCAGGGAACCAGAAGATTCATAAGTTACATCCACCTCTCACAGGTCAAACAAAATCCAGATAAGTATCCCTGTTAATCAACAATCTAAGCTTCCCTGCCTATTGCCAGTCCCTGAGAGGAAGCACCAAATATAAAGATTTCCTTTAATTTCTTTCACTTTAATTTCTGTCCCTAGTCTGTATCTCTCTTAGCAGAGTGCCACGCAACTGGTGAACAGGATCCAGAAATCAGCTGCACACTACAAACTACTCCAAAGGTGAACTACACCATTCCAATCCCAGGTACTTCTACAAAACCAGAAAGCCCTGTACATGCTGAAAATTGATGTGAACTCTTATGGCAAATGTGATGATTTTCTGTCTCTTCAGCTGGGTCAGCAAACCAGATGTTTCTGATGAATATTCTATTTCCCTAATCCCCTTCTGGCCCTTGGGTAATATTTCAGCCTTACTGCACCCTGACAACAGAGTCCTAACTTCAGCACAGCAGAAAGTAGTTACAGAGGAGAGCAGGCCATTCCTTGTCCTCAACAAAGGGCAGAGATATTAGGTCCAAGTGGAACACCCTGGCAAAGGGCACAAAATGACTACCTATATTCCCTATTGGCATACCAAGATTATATGGTTATGGTTATATTTTATTTGTGCTGAAATGTGGTGATATTTTATTTGTATGCTTATAAATAAAATTTGCCTGGAGATCAGAGGTCATAGCCAGCCATAAACAAAAATCAGGCAGTGGTAACACATGCCCTTAATCCAATTACATGACAGGCAGAGTCTCTGTGTGTTCAAGGACACACTAGGGAACAACCAAGCATGGTGACACATGCCTTTAATCCCAGTACCAAGCATAGAGACCTGGAGGTCTGTACAGACAGGCAGTGACAAGGAAGTGAGGTAGCTGGGCTAAGAGCCAATGAGAGGGCAGAACAGCAAGGCAATAAAAGCACAGGTTAGACAGGAAGTAGCTCTCTCTTGGGAAGCTACTGAGGCATGGTGAGCTAAGGTTCGATGGTGGCTGTCACCATTTCCCTGATCTCTATGGCTTCCACCCCTATATTTGGCTCAGTGTTCCTGATTTAATAAGACTGTTTAGAAATTCATCTACATACAGCCTTAAAAATTTTGTTCTTTCTATGCTAATCAAACAGGTACAATTTATAATTGGGCCATGCATCCTTTGATACATTACAAATTTTGTTCTGTATAGATAAAGAATGCTAAGACCCCATAAGGATTTGACAGAGACATATAAGACAAGGGGGAATGATGAACCAACATGTCTATATCTTAGGGTTAGAAACCATCTTAGAGTAAAGACAAGACAGGGTTATTCCTGTTTATGATTAAATCTCTGTTTCTCAAGAATTGGCCTATGCTCCACCTGTAACCTTAACTACTAATTGTTCTGTACTGCTGTTTCAGGAAAAGGCAACCATACCTTTGTTTCACAAAGTTATTTAAACTATCTTGTAGCCTTGTCTTTGTTTCAAATGGTTGTTATGACTACCTTGTTAAGACCACCTTGCAATCACATTTTTGTTTCAGGAGGTCATTATAACTAACTTGTTTTGCTAATGCTCTGCACCTGTAACTCCACCTATTTTGTCCACCAAATCACCCATTTGAAAAGCCATTACTCTTGAGCTATACAAACCTTGTCTTCCTCACATCCTATGCTGACCTCTTGAAACCCACCTTACGGGGAGGCAGAGCACATACAATTTTTTTTTAAAAAGCTTGCTTTAATTAATTGCTTGCTATAATTACTTTGGCCATGATAATTTGGGGAGGTGGTCTTTCTTCTCACGTCTTTTGAATTAACACCATGTGTGTTTGGTGCCTGAGATCAGAAGAGGGTGCCAGGACCCTTGAACTGTAGTGGATGTGAACAACTATGTGGTTGCTAGGAACCAAAACTTGATTCTTTGCAAAATCAGCATGTGTTATTAACTACTGAGCCCTCTGTCCAGTCCCCAGTTTTATTTTTATGCCATTGAATTCAAATATTTTAAAAATGAAAACACATTTGTAGCCACAAGAGTGATTCCAATTTCCCCAGAATTTACCGTTAAAATCATGTTGTAGTTGTACTTATTTTGAAAGCCAGAATTCACTAAAGTTGAGTCTGTCCATTTATTGGAAAATAGATTTGGATAAGCCTGCTAAAATAAATGTGTTCATAATGATCCACTACAATCTTCATTTGAGTATAAAGATAAAAAATAATACTGCAGTATTTCATGTTCAGTGGGAAATACAACTAAAAATATAAAACAGACAAATCTTTCCAAATTGGAACTGTGACATAATCACAAACAGAAACAAAGCACCTCACTGTGCTGGCCTTGCTCTGCCCACTGAGCATGGTACGCCTCCTGCTGCACTCTGCAGAGAGCCTTCTATTTCTATGCAAACAAACGACTTCTCCCTGTAAGATGAGAAGTCCTATTATAGTGGAAGAGTAGAAGTCTGCTTGTGAGGAAAGATCCTGGTAGAGACAAGAGATCTTCTACACCAACTGCTTCAATATCATCTCATTTAAAAATAAATGGCTGGAGCTGGAGTGATGGCTCAGTGCTTATGAGTGCCTACTGTTATGTAGAGCACCCATCTTTGGTTCCTAATACCTATACAGGGAAGCACACAGTTAATCCTGCCTCCAGTTTCAAGGAATCTGACACCTACTTCCTGAGCACTTTATTCATGTACACACACACACACACAACACACACACACACAACACACACACACACACACACACACACACACACACACACACACACACACTTAAAAATAAAACAAAAGCCGAGTATAATGGTACACACTTTTAATACCAGCACTCCAGAAGAAAAAACAAAAATTTGAGACCATATTGGTCTACCTAGAGAGTCCAAGACAACCCAAGGCTATATAGCCTCAAAAGGTCTCAAAACACATTCTGTCTGTCTGTCTCTCTCTCACACACACACACACATTAAAAAGCAAAATGCTTAAAAAGTAGCTATTATTACAGAGAAATTATAATAAAGAATATCTGTGACCTAAAGAGATGAGCACAACTCCCAGATCTCTGCAGTATGAAGTTTGTCATAGGAGGCAGGCAACACTGTAGTACATAGCTGCTGTGACTAAGCAAGTGAAAGTCAGATTAGAAGGGTGGAGAGGAAAAATGAGAAAAAGTCAGCGCAATGAAGTCTGAGCACATGAACAAAAATAAAGTCAAGGGGAATACAGAAAGAGAGCACAAAGGGAAAGCACACAAAAATGCAGAGATGGCTGCAGAGAACAAAATAAGTAGAGAATTGAAACAGCTATGACTCATAGACATTGTGGCAAGCTGATCTAACATGTGCACTGCTAAAGGACGTGGGTAGCTTCGTAATGTTCATCCAAACAAAGAATGCAATTGTAGCAGAGCACTTAATTTGTTGTGTCCTTTGTGGCTTGGTTTAGTTCTTTTAATATCAAGCAGAATTTTAACATGGATGGGTAAATTAATGTTGTTTGAATTCTAGTATAGCAATCACCTGGAAGGGTGGTTACAGGACAAACAGATGGGCCCCATCCAGACAGTCTGACTCAGGAAGTCTGTACTATGTTCTGAGAAATACACCCTTCTAGAAAATTCCTACATAATTCTTACTCTGCTAGTTTGGGGACCACTCTGAGAACTCCTGGTCTCAATAAAGCTGAGAATGACCAATCTAAGTACATATTGTAACATAAGCAGTTGTTTGCTTTGTGTTCTCCATGTTCTTAAAGATAGAAAATGTTCAAGTCCTAATTTGAAAGAACAGGTTAAGGTGTGATTTTTTTAAAGCCTATTCACAAGGAAAATGTGGCGGTTTGAATGAAAATGACCGTATAGACACACAGGGAGTGGCACTATCAGGAGTTGTGGCCTTGGAGTAGGTGTGGCTTTGTTGGAGGAAGTGTGTCACTGGGGGTGGGCTTTGAGTTCTCAGCAGCTCAAGCCAGGTCCAATGTCTTATTCTCCTCCTGGTGCATGCTGATTTGGATATAAAACTCTCAGCTACCTCTAGACCATATCTGCCTGCATGCCACCATGCTTCCCACCATGATGATAATGGAACAAACCTCTGAAATGTAAACCAACCCCAATTAAATGTTTCCCTGTAAGAGTTTCCATGGTCATGGTGCCTCTTCATAGCATTAGAAACCCTAACTAAGACAGAAAAGATAAGGGAAAATCTTGGTGTTTGTTCTGTGTTTTGTAGCTAGAGTTTTCCTGCCTGGCCCACGGTCAGGACAAATCTCTCTCACCTGCCAGTCCCATAGCCGCTCAGACCCAACCAAGTAAACACAGAGACTTATATTGCTTACAAACTGTATGGCCGTGGCAGGCTTCTTGCTAACTGTCCTTATATCTTAAATTAATCCATTTCTATAAATCTATACCTTGCCACATGGCTTGTGGCTTACCGGCATCTTCACATGCTGTTTGTCATGGTGGCGGCTGGCAGTGTCTCCTCAGCCTTCCACTTCCCAGCATTCTCTCCTCCTTGTCCCGCCTATACTTCTTCCTGCCTGACCACTGGCCAATCAGTGTTTTATTCATTGACCAATAAGCAACATGTTTGACATACAGACCATCCCACAGCAGTGTTTAAGAAAGATTCTTCAGAATTCCAAAGCTTCAGGCCATGACTCAAGAGCAGTAAGTGATAAGGAAAGTAAGGAGCAGGCCACAGTGTCTGAGCAACATGAATGCCTCAAATAGCATGTTGGCTTGTAGCATGTTCTCAAGGATTGGTGGACTTAGATTCATGCTTAGCCTCTCATTTACTATTGTTGTATTGACAAGTTATCCAGCAGTTTTCATCCTGGTTTCCTTATTTTAAAATGAAGATCATCACATACAACTAGGTTAATCAGAATAGGCAATCTATTGTAACTTCCTACCATAAAAACTTCAGTGGACTGATATAATAATTTGACTTTGTATTAATATAATTTGAAGATAGCTATTCCTTGTTAGGAGGTGAAGATAACTTTCCTTCTAACACTCACTGAAACTCAAGCCACCTGCATCCTGTGACTTT
>CABHPR010120703.1:7193-22100 GCA_902168415.1 Peromyscus melanophrys | reverse complement strand
ATGCTTGGCCACAAAACAAATCTCAACAGATACAAAAAAATTGGAATGACCTCCTGTATCTTATCGGACCACCATGCCTTAAAGTTAGACTTCAACAACAACAAAAATTATAGAAAGCCTACAAATTCATGGAAACTGAACAATGTCCACCTGAAACATCAATGGATCAAGGAAGAAATAAAGAAAGAAATTAAAGATTTCCTAGAATTCAATGAAAATGAAAGTACAACATACCCAAACTTATGGGACACTATGAAAGCAGTGCTAAGAGGAAAATTCATAGCTCTAAATGCACACATAAAGAAGATGGAGCAATCCCATACCAACGAATTAACAGCACAACTGAAAGATCTAGAACAAAAAGAAACAAACTCACCCAGGAGAAATAGACGCCAGGAAATAATCAAATTGAGGGCTGAAATCAACGAAATAGAAAACAAGAGAACAATACAAAAAAATCAATGAAACAAAGTGTTGGTTCTTTGAAAAAAATCAACAAGATAGACAAACCCCTAGCCAAACTAACCAAAAGGCAAAGAGAGAGCACCCAAATTAACAAAATCAGAAATGAAAAGGGAGACATAACAACAGACAACGAGGAAATCCAGAGAATCATCAGATCATACTTCAAAAACCTGTACTCCACAAAAATGGAAAACCAGGAAGAAATGGACAATTTTCTGGATAAATACCACATACCAAAGTTAAATCAAGACCAGATAAACCATTTAAATAGACCAATAACCCCTAAAGAAATAGAAAGAGTCATCAAAAGTCTCCCAACCAAAAAAAGCCCTGGACCAGATGGTTTCAGTGCAGAATTCTACCAGACTTTCAAAGAAGAACTAATACCAATACTCTTCAAATTGTTCCACACAATAGAAACAGAAGGAACACTACCAAACTCTTTTTATGAGGCTACAATTACCCTGATACCCAAGCCACACAAAGATGCAACAAAGAAAGAGAAGTACAGACCAATCTCCCTCATGAACATTGATGCAAAAATACTCAACAAAATATTGGCAAACCAAATCCAAGAATACATCAAAAAAATTATCCATCACGACCAAGTAGGATTCATCCCAGGGATGCAAGGATGGTTCAACATACGAAAATCTGTCAATGTAATACACCATATAAACAAACTGAAAGAAAAAACCACATGATCATCTCGTTAGATGCTGAAAAAGCCTTTGACAAAATCCAACACCCCTTCATGATAAAGGTCTTAGAAAGATCAGGAATACAAGGAACATTCCTAAACATAATAAAGGCAATTTATAGCAAGCCAACAGCAAACATCAAATTAAATGGAGAGAAACTCAAAGTGATACCACTAAATTCAGGAACAAGGCAAGGCTGTCCACTCCCCCCATATTTATTCAATATAGTACTAGAAGTCTTAGCTAGAGCAATAAGACAACAAAAGGAGATCAAAGGGATACAAATTGGGAAAGAAGAAGTCAAACTTTCACTATTTGCAGATGATGTGATAGTATACATAAGTGACCCCAAAAACTCTACCAGGGAAATCCTACAGCTGATAAACTCCTTCAGTAAAGTGGCAGGATACAAGATCAACTCAAAAAAATCAATAGCCCTCCTATACACAAATGATAAAAGGGCTGAGAAAGAAGTCAGAGAAACATCACCCTTTACAATAGCCACAAATAATATAAAATACCTTGGGATAACACTAACTAAACAAGTGAAGGACCTTTTTGATAAGAACTTTAAATCTCTAAAGAAAGAAATTGAAGAAGATATCAGAAAATGGAAGGATCTCCCATGCTCATGGATAGGTAGGATTAACATAGTAAAAATGGCAATCTTACCAAAAGCAATCTACAGATTCAATGCAATCCCTATCAAAATCCCAACACAATTCTTCACAGACTTGGAAAGAAAAATACTCAACTTCATATGGAAAAACAAAAGACCCAGGATAGCTAAAAGAATCCTATATGATAAAGCAAGCCTTGGAGGCATCACCATCCCCGACCTCAAACTCTATTATAGAGCTATAGTAATAAAAACAGCTTGGTACTGGTATAAAAACCAACATACGGACAAATGGAATCAAATTAAAGACCCTGACATTAATCCATGCACATATGAACACCTGGTTTTTGACAAAGAAGCCAAAACTATACAGTGGAAAAAAGAAAGTATCTTCAACAAATGGTGCTGGCATAACTGGATGTCAATATGTAAAAGATTACAAATAGATCCATATCTGTCACCATGCACAAAACTCAAGTCCAAGTGGATCAAAGACCTCAACATAAATCCAGCTACACTAAACTTAATAGAAAAGAAAATAGGAGGTACTCTTGAACGCATTGGCACAGGAGACCACTTCCTAAATAAAACACCAACAGCACAGACACTGAGCACAACAATTAATAAATGGGACCTCTCAAAATTGAGAAGCTTTTGCAAGGCGAAAGACACAGTCAATAAGACAAAAAGACAGCCAACAGAATGGGAAAAGATCTTCACCAACCCCACATCTGACAGAGGATTGATCTCCACAGTATATAAAGAACTCAAGAAACTAGACAACGAAATACTAAACAATCCAATTAAAAAATGGACTAAAGAGCTAAACAGAGAATTCACAAAACAAGAATTACAAATGGCTGAAAGACATTTAAAGAAATGCTCAACATCCTTAATCATCAGAGAAATGCAAATCAAAACGACTCTGAGATACCACCTTACACCTGTCAGAATGGCTACAATCAAAAATACCAATGACAGTCAATGTTGGAGAGGATGTGGAGCAAAGGGAACACTCCTCCACTGTTGGTGGGAATGGGAGCTTGTACAACCACTGTGGAAAGCAGTATGGCGGTTTCTCAGAAAACTAGGAATTGAACTACCTCAAGACCCAGCCATACCACTCTTGGGCATATACCCAAAGAATGCTGATTCATACCACAAAGATACATGCTCAGCTATGTTCATAGCAGCACTATTTGTAATAGCCAGAACCTGGAAACAACCTAGATGCCCGTCAACTGAAGAATGGATTAAGAAAATGTGGTACATATACACAATGGAGTACTACTCAGCAGAGAAAAACAATGAAAGCATGAAATTTGCAGGCAAATGGATGGAACTAGAAAATATCATCCTGAGTGAGGTAACCCAATCCCAGAAAGTCAATCATGGTATGTACTCACTCATAAGTGGATTCTAGATATAAAATAAAGAACAATCAGACTATTTTAAATTTTTTATCGATGGATTCTACTGGAGTTTATCGGTGGATTCTGCTGGAATACCCAATGCAGACAAGCACTGGAGAGCTCCTGTGGCAAATCACCCTCAGGAGCGATGGAAGGATCTTTCTACTAGCATGTGGAGGAGACCCGATCTAGTGTTGGCATGGCCCTGGGGTTCTGTTTGTGTCTTTCCTCAGGACAATGAGGTTAATGAATATCATGAATGTAATTTAAAAAATAAATAAATAAAGTAAAAAAAAAGCAAATTCCAACTTAAAAAAAAAAGAATACTTTAATGAGATGGTGTAACAATAGTTCAGTAGCCCACTACATCACCAAGCCTAATGTCCTCCAGTTCCATTTCACTTCAAGTAACAGAATTTTATTGTTTCTTATGTCTGAATAATATTTCATTATATATCTATACCACATTTCTTTATCCAGCCATCTGTTGGTAGGCATCTGCGTTGGTCCCAAATTGTGGCTATTGTGGATAGTGCTGTTAATAAACATGACTCTCTTTAATATGCTGATTTTGTTTGATTTGGATAGATACATCCAGAGGTGGGAAAACTGGGTCAAATCACTTATTTTTAGTTGTTTGAGGTATCTCCATTGCTGTTCTCTGCAATGGCTATGATAATTTCTATTCACATCAACAAGGTATGTGAGCTCCATTTTATCAACATCCTCACCAACATGCTTTTGTTTTTGTTCTAATAACAGCCATTCTATTGGGTGAGATGGTATCTGACTGGTTTGGTTTGGTGTTAGGAACTGAACCTAGATCCCTACACTTGCTAAGCATGTGTTCTACTACTGTGACCAATGTGGATTTCATTTGTATTTCTTTGATGGCTAGTGGTGTTGAACATTTTCTCACATCTGTGTTTCTTTTTTTAAGAGGTATCTATCCAGATCATGTGTCTATTTTAGATTGGATTATTTATTTATTTTGTTGTTGTTTTTTGGGTTCCTAACATATTCTAAATATTATCCTCTCTTAGATTAATAGTTTGTAAATATTTTCTCTCATTCTGTTGCTTCTCTTTGTCAATTATTTCCTTTGATGTACAGATATTTCTTAATTGCATATAATGCTAGTTTTTCTGTTTTGTCTTTGTTATTTCTTTGAGGTCTTATCCAAAAACGTATTTCCTATACTGATATCCTGGGGTGTTTCTCCTGTGATTTCTACCTGGATCATAGTTTCATTTGTTGCATACAGAATTTCTTTACTTATTGTTTTGTTTTTTGAGACAAAGTCTCATTGTGTAGCCTTGACTGGCCTTGAACTTCTAGAGATCCACTTGCTTCTGCATCTCAAGTGCTAGGATCAAAGACATATGCCACCACACCTAGTCTCATATAAGTTTTTGATCAATGTAGAGTTGACTCTTGTAGGGTAAGATATAGTTTATTTCTTCTGCATATGTATATACAGTTTTCCTAGCACCATTTATTAGATGGATATCCTTCATTCAACTTTATTTGTTCAAGATCAGTTGGCTGTTGCCAAATGAGTTTAGTTCAGGAATTTCCACTCTGTCATATTGTCTATGTGTCTGTTTTCATACCAATACTGTAACAGGGCCCTAGACCTTAGTAGATCCCAGACCTTAGCACAGCTGACTCCATGATGAAAGTGCTATTCAGACCATAAAACTCAGTACATAGACAGCACACCTGCCAAAACTGAAACGAAGACCCAACCCATTAAAGTCCATAGTTACAAGAAAGTCTCTAAATGTACTGTCCTTGCTTTTTGACTTCTATACTTCTACTTCTGGCTAACTGTTCTTGTTAACTGAAGTATGTAGTCCTGAGAAAGGCTCCATGCTACACTTGGATCCTGAACACCCAGTGTAGTCACTGGCTGGCTAATCAAGACTTTCTATTGGCTTAAACCCATGTCTGAGTAGTTTTCTCTGGTGGATTCTCCACAACAAATACCATTTTGGTTATTATGGCAATCAAGTATTGTGATGACCCAACTTTGTTCTTTTTGTTTTGTTTTTTACATTGTGTGTGTGTGTGTGTGTGTGTGTGTGTGTGTGTGTGTGTGTGTGTACCTGTGCATGCACATGCCACAGAACACATGTGAAGTTGGTTCTCTCCATTCACCATGTAAACTCCAGGAATCAAATTCAGATTATCAGTCTTGGAAGAAAGTGTCCTGTAGCAGAAATTTCTCCAGTCCTGCCTTGCCCAGGAGTGTGGTGGTATTGTGTTCCCCAAAATATTGTGCACGCTAATAAACTTATCTGGGGTCAGAGAATAGGACAGCCACAATGTTAAACATGAGGATAGGCAGTGGTAGCATACGCCTTTAATCCTAGCATTCCAGAGACAGAAATCCCTCTGGATCTCTGTGAGTTCAAGGCCACATTGGAAACAGCCAAGCATGGTGACTCACGCCTTTAATCCCAGAAAGCAAGCCTTCAATCCCAGGGAGTGGTGGTAGAAAGCAGAAAGGTATATAAGGCGTGAGGACCAGAAACTCATTTGGCCTGGGTAAGCATTTGGCCTGGAGAAGCATTTGACCTAGTTAAGCTTTCAGGCTTTGGAGCACAGTTCAGCTGAGAGCAATTTGGATATTTATAATAAGACTCTTTAAGATTCATGCTACACAGGAGTCTGGACAAATCTCTCCCACCTGTGGTCCCACAGCCCCATGGCCACTTTTAAAATAATCACTCAGAGGCTTATATTAATTACGAACTGTAGTTCATATAGCCTATAGCTTCAACTTCTTTTTTTAATAAGTTATTTATTTTTATTTTATGTGCATTGGTGTCTTGTCTACATGTATGTCTGTGTGAGGGTGTCAGGTCCCCTAGGACTGGAGCTACAGACAGTTGTGAGCTGCCATGTAGGTGCTAGGATTTGAACCCGGGTCCTCTGGAAGAGCAGTCAGTTAGTGCTCTTAACCACTGAGCCGTCTCTCCAGTCCAGCTCCAATTTCTTGCTAGCTAGCTTTTCATCTTAAATTAACCTATTCCTATAAATCTATATGTTGCCATATAGCAGGGGCATTACTGGTCTGCTGACATCTTGTTGCTCCTTCGGCAGTGGGCTCAAGTCTCTCTCAACTCCACCCTTCTTCTCTCTTCTTCAGTTTGAATGTACCATCTAACCTTATCCTGCCCTGCCATAGGCCAATGCAGCTTTATTTATCAACCAACCAAAGCAACACATATTCACAGTGTACAGAAAGATATCCCATAGCAGTGCCCTTACCCACTGAAATATTTCACCAGTCCTTTTTTTTTTTAGATTTATTTTATTATTTATTGTGTGTGTATGCATGTGAATGTTTGTATATTACTGTGCACTCACACACATGTGGGTGCCCATTAAAGCCAGAAGAGGACATGGGTTACTCAACTGGGGGTTGTAGACAGTTGCAAGTTTTATGACTTAGATGCTGGGAACAGAACTCCTATCCTCTGGAAGAGTAGTAAGCACTTTTAACTCTGAACCATCTCTCCAGCCCCTCCCCTACTCTTTTTCAGGTCTTTTGTGCTTCTATATGATTTTAGGATTATTTTTTCCTAATTCTATAAAGCGTTGTTGGTATTGTGATGGGAATTGTATTGAAACTACAGAACCCATTAGGTCTTTACATTTGTGTGTGTGTGTGTGTGTGTGTGTGTGTGTGTGTGTGTGTGTGTGTGTGCATCTTCAATTCCTTTTTTCAGTGTATAATTTGCATTGTAGAGGTCTTTCAGTGTCCTGGTTAAATTTATTCTTTGATGTTTAATTTTTGTAACTATTTTAAATGGGTTTTATTAAAATTTCCCAGCAATCAAATAATTGGTGCACTAAAAAAAATGTAACTAATCTAGCTGGGGATGTATCTCAGTTGGTATGAGTACTTGCCTAACATGTAGGAGGTGCTGAGTTCAGTCTCCAGCACTGCATAAACCAGCTATGTACCTCTGAAACCCTAGCTCCTGGGAGATGGAGGCTGAAGGATCAGAAGTACAAGGTCATCTTCAGCTACAACCTACACTAGGAAATTCTGCCTCAGGGAGAAAAACAAAAATAAAAACAAAAACAGAAAGAAGAGAAGATGATAGAAAAAGAAAACAAAACAAAATAATGATTTTGGATGTGTAGGATTTTGCATCTTGCAACTTTACAGAACTTCTTCATCAATGTTTTGATGGAGTGTTTATATTTTTTATGTATAGAATCATATTTATAAACAAGGAAATTTGACTTTCTTCCTTTCTTCCTATTGCTGTGCCTTTTATTTCTTTGTCCTGACTACTTGCTCTTACTAAAACTTTCAGTACTGTGATGAATGAAAGCAGTGAGAGTGGACACCCTTGCCTTAATGTAGATGTTAGAGAAAAGCCGACAGCTTAAAATTCTCTGTTATTTCACATTCTAAGAGACAGCTTACTCAAAGAATCATTCTTCTCCATGGGACTTAGGCAAATCCCATGAGTTATGTGGATCATTTCCTCTTATTTACCTGTGACAAGGTCAAACACAGGACATCTAACTCTCTATTTTTTGTTATAACTGACTAGCTAAGATTAAAACTATTTGTTCTCTCAAAACTAGCTAATCAAAATCTATATTACTTGTTCAGACAACTAAGATTTGTGTTTGTTTCATAGGGAGCTGGTATTCTAATTCAAGGTGTGTTCTTGTTAAGAGGTAGTATACCACTAAGATACACTAAATGCCATTATGTTTGTCTTTGACACATTCCTGGATTCATTTTGAAGAAGCTTCACCTTCACAAGAGCTGAAGTGTGCTGGTCAGATATCAGCGGTTCTCAACCCCTTTGGGGTTGCATATCAGATATTTACATTATGATTAATAACAGTAGCAAAATTAATTATGAAGTAGAAATTAAATAATTTTATGGGTAACAGTCACCACAACATGAGGAACTGTATTAAACGCTTGCAACATTAGGAAGGTTGAGAATCACTGAGATAGATGGGTTGCTACTCAGTCTGCACACTGTCTCTCAGGGAAGCCTTGTCCCCCACTAGCAAATACCGCTGCATTTTCAATACCTAACTTCATAGAACATGTATATTTCTTAATATACTACTTCCAGTCAACATTTACATATAGAAATTCTGGTGTGTACACTATAAATACAAGACAATATTTTTAAGATTCACTCTCTTATTATTTTTAATTATGTGCATGTGTGTGTGTCAGTGTGTGGGTATATGCATGTGAGTACAGACGCTCAAGGAGCCCAGAAGTTCTAGATCTCCTGGATCTGGAGTTTGTGAGCCTTCCAGCATACGTGTTATGAACCCAAATTGTGTCCTCTGTAGGAGCAGGAAGCACTCATAACTGTTGAGCCATTTCTCCAGCCCCAGATAGCATCTCTCTCTCTCCCTCTTAATTTTATTTTTGAGATTATAATGTAATTATATTATTGATCACTTCCCCTTCCTCCCTCCAAACCCTCCCATATATACCACTCCCATTCTCCTTCAAATTCATGTCCTCTTTTTCCACTAATTTTTATTGCATATATATATAATATATATTGCATATATATATGCATATATATATATTCATATGCATGTAGATTCTTAAATGTAACATGTTCAGTTTGTATAATGACCTGTTCAGTTTGTATAATGTGTTTGACACTGATCAATCAATTGGTATGTTCTTCCCTGGGGAAGACCACTTTTCTTGTTCCCAGTTTTTCCTCAGATGCCTACAGTTCTTTTGTATAGGGTTGAGGCCTAGTAAGCTTTTCCCCATCCACTTTGGTTTGGCCATTGGGGTCATCTTTGTTCAGCTGTATTTTGGCAGTCATGTTGGCGAGACTTTATGGATGTAGCTTCTGATATCACAAGGAGACACAATCTCACAGCAAACTCCCTGACCCTCTGGTTCTTATTGTTTAAATGCCCCCTCTTCCTCAATGTTCCCTGAGCCTTAGGTGCAACAGTGTTTTGTAGCTGTATACATTGGTACTGGGCTCCACAATTCTGCATTTTGATTAGTTGTGGTATTCTGTAGTGGTCTCTGTTGAAAAGAGAAGTTTCCTTTATGAAGGGTAAAGACTATACTTATCTGTGGGTATAAGGACAGATGTTTATAGATTATTGTTAGGGATTATGCTAGTTTGGTAAATTAATGGTTGTAGATTGTCCTCCAATAACCATGATTTCACTAGCAATAAGTAGTTAGCTATGTTTCCAGTACCAGGCAAGGTTTCCCTCTTGTTGAGCAGGTCTTTTTTTTTCTTTTTTTCTTTTTTTCTTTTTTTCTTATTTATTCTTCTCTCCTACAGTACATCCCTACCACAGCCTCCCCCACCTCCACTCTTCTCAGCTCCCTGACCCCCATCTTCTCTCCTCCAGATCCACTCCTCCTCTGTTTTCCTTCAGAAAAGAGCAGGCCTCCCAGAGATATCAACCAAACATGGCATAACAAGATGCAATAAGACTAGGCACAAATCCTCATATCAAGGCTTGATGAGGCAAAGTAGGAGGAAAAGGGTCCTAAGAGCAAGCAAAAGGGTCACACACACCCCCAAGCTACCAATATATGCAGAGGACCTAGTGCTGACCCATGCAGGCTCTGTGATTAACACTCCAGTCTCTGTGAGCTCCTGTGAGCCCTGCTTAGTTGACTCTGTGGACCATGTTCTCCTGGTGTCCTCGACCCTCTGGCTCCTACAGTCCTTCCTCCCCTCTTCTGTGGTGTTCCCAGAACTCTGCCTGACGTCTGGCTGTGGGTCTCTGCATCTGCTCCCATCAGCTGCCAGAGGAAGCCTCTCTGATGATGACTGGGCTAGTTGAGCAGGTCTTAAATTCAACTACAGAACTGTTGGTTACCACCACGGTAAGTGTGCCACTGATGCACCCTAAGGTTACTGTGTCATGCTGACCATTCTTGTGGCTCATAGATGCCATAGCTGAGTAGGACTATTGGATATCTCCATCCTTTGAAAGCTTGCATAGTTTCTTCTGGTACCATGAAAGCTAGTCTTCTGGTGGGGGGCATTCAGTTCTGTTCCAGCTCAGGGTTCTCTGGGCCCTGTTTCTAAAGTGCATAGTATCTTCAGCAATAGGAACTTACCTTTCACCTCTAGGTGGTAATCAAGGACAACAGCAATAAACTGCATGTTTCTTCCAAAGAGAATAAGTGATAATTTATTCTGAGACAAAAATAAGTGACCATAGCCCAGGGTCTCAGATTCAAGTTACTCTGAATGAGATGTTCCACTCTGGAAGAGGCTGTGTGAACTCTATAGTCACTTTAAGTCATAGGCACAAATGCCTTCAAAAGGACAACTTCTCTAACAAGGTGTCATAGTTAGGGTTTTATTGCTGTGAAGAGACACCATGACCATGGCAACTCTTATAAAGAAAACATTTAATTGGGGTGGCTTGCTTACAATTTCAGAGGTTCAGTCCATTAACATAATGGCAGGAAGCATGGCAGCATGCAGGCAGACATAGAGCTGGTGAAGTAGTTGAAAGTCCTACAATCTTGCAAGCAACAGGAAGTTGACTGAGACAGTGGGCAGTATCCTGAACATAGGAAATCTAAAAGCCCACCTCCATAGTGACACACTTCCTCCAACAAAGCCACACCCACTCCAACAAAGCCACACCTCCAAGTGCCACTCCCTAAGAGAATATGAGGGGCAATTACATTCAAACTACCACATTCCACTCTGTGGCCACCATAGGCATGTAGTGGTAATATAATGCAAAATGCGTTTAGTCCAACTTCAGAAGTCCCCTTAGTCTATCACAGTCTCAACAATGTTTTAAAGTCCAAAGTTCAAAGTCTCTTCTGAGACTCATGCAATCTCTTAACTTTAATCACCTGTAAAAATCAAAATCAAAAAGCAGATCACATACTTCCAACATATAATAGTACAGGAAATACATTACCATTCCAAAATGCAAGGAAGGGAGCATAGGGAGGAAATACTGGACTAAACCAAGACTGAAAACCAGCTGGAAAAATTCCAAACTCTACATCTCCATGTCTAGTGTCAAAATGCTCTTCAGATCTCCAACCCCTTTCAGCTTTGCTGACTGCAACACACTTCTTTTTCTTGGGCTGGCTCCACTCCGTGTTAGCAGCTTTCCTCAGCAGGTATCCCATGACTCTGTAACCTCTAACATCTTGGGTTTCTCCAAGGTAATCCAGGCTCCAACTTCACAGCTTGACTCAATGGCCTCTCTAATAGACCTCCATTCAGGGACACCCCGACACATGCCTGGACTCAGCAGCTCTATTTCATAACTCCTTCCTTCTATCCTTAACTCAAAATCCAGAACCATATGGCCAAAGCTTCCAAGTTCTGTTGCTTGCTGGGCCTGGAACATGGCCCCCTCATTTAATTACATCTTCACCAGCTTTTTGTCCTTGACTACCTAAGCCTGACTGTCCTGAAACTAGATCTCTAGACCAGGCTGGCCTCAAACTCAGAGGTCTACCAGCCTCTGCCTTCACAGTGCTATGATTAAAGGTATGCCCCCACTACACCTGGCTTTAAGCTTTTCTTTAATTCCTTTTCACAAGTTGGAAACTTAGCTAGGTGGGATCTTGCAGTTAGGCTCAGAGAGAAAAAGGCATTATTGCCTTTTGAATGATTTGGCTGTTTCCTGCTGTAGATCTCTTATATGAAGCCATAAGCTTTCTCCCATCAATTACAATTTTGGGATCTATTCCCATGGCATAGCAGTGCTTTGATTATTTACTGTGTATAATTTCTCCCATGTGCTGGGCAACTTCCCCCCACCACTCTGTGCAGCAGTCATGCAGTCAATAACCTTGGTTCCCACAGCCTAATCTTCACTCCTTTCTCTGAGACAAATGTTAAAAGCTAGCTCCCTGTGATTATCTCCCATTTGGCAGGACACATAGTCAGAAAAGGAGTCTTTCAAGTAGATCATATTTGGGACCTTCAGAGATAAAGAAATGTCCAAGCTCTGTAACTTTGTAATTTCCAGAGAATTGCCTTTGTTTTCTATATGTATATAACTGAAAAAAAAATCCTGCAACAAGGGGAAAAGAAAGAGAAAGAATACAGAGATGTGGACAGAGGAATCATGATGTGGGTAGATTTATTTTGATACCCTCATAAAGATAGATTCCTTCGCTGGTTTGTAGAGCCTTCCTTGAACTCTGGGAGAAAATATTTAGAGCTGGACTCTAAAGGCTTTTGACATTTCACTAATATAGATATATATGCAAACATGCCCTACCTCTTCTCCTGCTACTTCTTCCCACTCCCTCATATTGCTATCAAACTCTACATTTGGAGATTTAAGGTTCAGGAGACATGTGCCCAGCAGTTCAACCATACCACTCATGTGGTAGGGTCTGGGGACTGCTGGAAACAATGCATATGCAGGGAAACACTCTGCCTGTTATGAAGAATGGGGAATATTTTACATTCTGATTAAGGACCCATGGCACTGCAACTGGAAAATGGGAGTCATTGGGAAGCTTTACTATAGTATCTATCAAATTCGCCCACCAGATATGCTCAAATATAGAGGGCACACATTCTACTCTCTCAACCCCTAGGAATGGATTGAGTAGAAGTGGTCAAAGCTCCTCAAAGGCTCCCACCTCCTGTCACACCATCTCTTGTTTCAGACCCTAATTACCACATATCAGCTACTGAATGATGCTTAGGCTGACCATTTTGGAGAATGCTGGTTATGTGTCCCCCTAGGGTCAAATGTTCACCCACCATTTGTGGCCTCACCTATTGTTCTATTAGATTCTCTCACCTTACAATTTGTTATGTCACTACCACCCCTTGTCTCTCTCACATTCCTCTCTTCAGCATTACAGACTGCTTTAACTCCTCAGGAATACACTTTGTGGGTACTCTGGATTCTGCAGACTGCAATAATACCATTACCCTTGGTACTAACACCCAGCCCCTATGTCCAAACATTCACAATGCCTCTATTCTCTGTGGCACTCAGGTTTATCACTGTGTACCTGCTACGTGGTCTGGAACTTGTGCCCTGGTATTCCTGTTTCACAAATTAGGTGTGGTACCTGGTAAAGAACCCTTACCAATTCCCATCGCCAAGTTCATAGTAGCAAGGCATGACAATTGAGTCATCCAGATAGTACCCTTTCTAGCAGTCCTGGGCATGATTGCAAGTATAGCCACTGGAATAGTGGGACTGACTACTTCCCTAGCTATTTACCATCAGCTTTCCTTACAATTCATCCAGGATTTCCAATGAGTAGCTCAGACCATCCTTACTCTTCAGAAACAAATAGACTAACTGGCCACGGTAGTATTACAAAATCAGAGAGGATTAGATTTATTAACAGCAGAAAGAGGTGGTCTTTGTCTCTTTCTTGAGGAAGAATGTTGCTTTTATGTCAATAAATCAGGGATAGAGAAAGATAAGATCCAACAACTCCAGATGGATCTTCAAACTCAGAAACAGCTTGATGCCCCCAGACAGTGAAGCACTAATAATCAGATATGGAAATGGATGCTACATTTCTTATCCCCTCTTTTCTTCCTTTTCCTAGCCCTACTAATTGCACCCTGCCTCATAAACTTCTTGGTTAGATTTCTTCAACAACAGATCCAAAATATTTCTAACCATACTCTGAACCAGTTAATATTACAGGATTACCAACCCCCATCAACAAACCCAGAGATCTGCAGAACCTGGTTACATCCTGAGGAAGAAGATCGAGATTCAAAGCCAGAGATCTGCAGAACCTGGTTACATCCTGAGGAAGAAGGTCAAGACTGTCCCAAGAACCTCGGCGCCCTAAGCCAGCAGGAAGCAGTCTAAAGAAAACTTCGCCCCCTTTCCAACCCCCAGCTGCTTGTTACCCTTCTCAAACCTCAGCTGCTTATCACCCTTTCCAACCCCCAGCTGCTTTTTACTAAACAAAAAAGGGGGGAATGTAGGGAAAAGGGGCTGGCTAGAGAAACCCACCCTGACCCTAGAGCCCAGAATTAGGGAATTAGGGAAAGATGGCTCAGATAAAGCCAGTAAGAGAAACACAGTTTAGCTCAGATCAGAGCCACCTCTGCCCCTGTCCAACTGACTTGTGAAAACAGCCAATCACAGAGCAGGACAGCAGAATCCTGGCCCTAGGGCCCAGGACCAGGGAAAGAAACACAGCCTGTGTTTGGGACCTGAGCCAGAGAAGTGAACACTTTATCCCCAAACCCAGAACCCAGGAAATATGCCGTGACTCTGAGACTAGTACCAAAATAACACTCTTGGCCCCTAGAATCAGAGTCAGTGAAAGAAATGTGCCCTGGCCTTAGAGGTAGTGTCAAAAAGAAAAGGAAGGCCAGTGAAAGAAACATAGTTTGGCCCTGAAATCAGGGCCATCTCTGCCCCTTGTTCACAAAACTGGCCAATCCCTGGGCAGAAAATGAATTAACCAATCACAGTTGACTCTGCCCCCTAGACATCCTATATAAACCACCCTGCCCGGTCAGTTGTGAACTGTTCTCTCCACCCTGGTAGAGGCAGTTACTCTCCTGGACTCCTCCTTCCCAAATAAACCTCTTTCTCAAAAGAGTATTGGGTGAAGACCTTCATTGGGAGCCGAACAGAAGAACCTTGCTGGGACGTCCCATAGTGGACTGAGCAAGGGGGACCTGAACAGAAGAGCCTTGCTGGGACGTCCCATAGTGGACTGAGCAAG
>CABHPR010120702.1:11851-24472 GCA_902168415.1 Peromyscus melanophrys | reverse complement strand
ATCCATCCATCCATCCATCCATCCATCCATCCATCCATCCATCCATCATCCATCCATCCATCATCATCTATGCATCTATCCATCCATCCATCCATCATTCATCCATCTTCCATCCATTATCCATCCATCCATCATCCATCCATCTATCATCCATCCATCCATCCATCCATCCATCCATCCAGTCAGTATGTGTGATCCAAGGAGGCATTAAATCAGCCAAAGACAACTAGAGAGATTGCACCTACTTCTTTTTCACAAAGCAGATGATGAGTCCCAGGGCAAACAGCAACAGGGCTCCACCTCCTACTGCACCAATGATGACAGCCAAATCTGTGAGCAGAGACGGGAACACAGAGGAAGAGATAAGAGGGTCGGCATACGGAAGAACTTGATAAGTCTCCAGCCCCCAGCTTCTTCCCTTCTGAGCAGAGAGGCTAGAAACTGAAGATGATTGAGTCCTTTCTGAGCCTGATCTTTTTTGGGGGTGGTGGTGGCGGTGGTGGTAGTTTCGAGATACGGTTTCTCTGTGTAGCCCTGGCTGTCCTGGAACCCCCACTGTAGATGGCGCTGGCCTCAAACTCACAGAGATCTGCTTGCCTCTGCCTGCTGAGTGCTGAGATTAAAGTCATGCGCCACCACTGCCTGGACATTTTTTTTTCTCTCTTTGAGACAGGGTTTCTCTGTGAACTCACTCTGTAGACCAGGCTGGCTTCAAACTCACATAGATCAGCCTGCCTCTGCCTCCTGAGTTCTGGGATTAAAGGTGCTGAGATTGATCTTTAAGGGAACTGTCAGCTAGTATGTTCTCTATGAGAGGAAACCAGCCAGTGTATAAAACATCTATGTGGAGGCCACCCATGTTACTCATGCAGAGTCTCCATGGGTATAAAACTCAACTGAGCCAAGAGGGAAAACTAAAGCTCTAGATGCATGTCTCCAGTTGAATTATTCCATTTGAGCTGTTTGGTGCATGCATATGAACCACTGTGTTGTCTGAATTTCTGACTCAACTGTTTGTTATGAGCAAACAAAATAGTTACTGTCTAAGCCAGTGGTTCTCAACCCTCTTAATGCTGCAACAACCCTTTACAATTCCTCATGTTGGGGTGACCCCCAACCATAAAATTATTTTCATTGCTACTTTATAACTGTAATTTTGCTTCTTTTTTTTTTTTGGTTTTTCGAGACAGGGTTTCTCTGTGTAGCTTTGTGCCTTTCCTGGAACTGTAATTTTGCTACTACATGAATCATAATGTAAATATCTGATATGCAGGATATCTAACACGTGACTCCTGTGGGGGTTGCAACAGGTTGAGAACCACTGGCTTAAGCCAGAGTAGTTTGTATGTAGCACTTAGATACATGAAACAGATGTGTTTGTAGGGGATCACCTACTATCCACCTATTGGCTACTCCTGGTTTCCACCAGGTGTGTTCCTGGTAACCAGGCTGTCTTAGAGAAGGAGGAACAGAGGGGAGAGCAGGGACTCAAACGTCAGGAGTGAAGGACAAGGTAATTTTATCCAAGTTGTCCTTTCCCAAAAAAGAGCACCGATCTGAAAAGGAACTCTACACCAGACAGGGATTTAAAAGGATTCCTTGCTTGCTCACCAAGAAACAAAGGGTAAGATTCAGAGGACACAGAAAAAGTGACAGAAAAGGAAAGTAGGAAAGGAAGAAAGCCCAAGTGGTAACCTCAGACCTGGAGTTCTTAGTAGTGGCTTTTGGTGAGTTCTCTCTCTCTCTCTCTCTCTCTCTCTCTCTCTCTCTCTCTCTCTCTCTCTCTCTCTCTCTCTCCCTCCCTCCCTCCCTCACCCTCCCTCCCTCCCTCCCTCTCCCTCCTTTTCAGGTCCTCATGTTTTAATCTTCATTATTGAATCCCTATGATTCTTCTTTTTCCTTCACTCTACAGATGAAAATCATAGGCGTGAAGTGAATTCTATATATTGTGGAGTCAAGAAAGAAGAATGGTAGCAAATTGACAAAAAGGATCCAGGTGAGTCAAAAGACTGTGGCAGAAGGGCTGGTGTGCATGTTCCTTCTCTGCTTCCTTTGGTGTCTTGTGCATTTCTCAACAGGGCCAGCTATGCAGTCGGTAGTCAAGAAAGCTCAGTTGTCTCAGATGATTTTGGTGGGGACTTTTGTGAATAACAGTATATAGCCAAGATCAGCAAAGTCTCGTAACCAACCTGTACTGCCTGCAGATCAATGAGTGAGCCTGATAAGCCCAGCTCAGAACACACTTGCTCAGTCAATGTGTGAACAACAATAATAAATGCTATACCATAGCTGACTTATATATCAGTAGCCAGGACTCAATCTGTTTTTTTACTTGCCTCCAAAACTTGCTCCCTGTCCCTCAAATGCCAATTTTCTTTCCTTCACCATCTCTGGGAGACTCTGAAAAGTCCTTACCCATAGTCCTTGGGGTGAGAGTCACCCAGAAGAGCAGATCTAGCTGCCTGCCATTCATGGGGCTGCAGTTGGAGATGTTAACCCAGAAGCTGTGACGATGGAAACTTGGCTTAGGCAGCACTTCTTCTTCTAGGCTGAAGATCTCCTCTGCCCGGGTCTGCTGCTCCTGGATGATCATGTATGCACGCCCTGACTGGCAGACCACACCAGAACGCTCTTTGAAGAAGGTCAGACAAGCCACTTGGTTGCTAGGCACACTGATGTTCCAAGACACTGAGGAGAGGGCAGGCAGGCCATGGTCCCAGTTGGGGGTCCTCAGGTAGATCTTGTTTTTTGTGTCCGGGGTCACTGTGAAAATGCCTTCCTCTGTAGGAAAGGGTAGAGATTCAGACAAATGTTGTTTGACTCAGTGGGGACAATGTGGGGGATGCTTAACAGCCTATCCCAGCGCCATCCAACAGAACTTTCTGCCATAAATGGACATGTTTCACGTTATGACTATTCAGTAGGCAGCTATTATTCATGTGCCTTTCTTGAGCACTTACTGTGTGCCCAGTGTGACCAAGTGGCATAGACAGCATCTGAACTTTCCCTCATGGCAGTGTACTACAGGCTCAGTCCACAACATTACTGGGAGGTGATAGAACCTTTAAGGGGCTTCCCAATTGCTGGGATTAAAGGCGCCCACGCCCAGCTTGGTGGTGGAACCTTTAAGGAGAGATGTCAAGTAGAAGGAAGTTAGGTCATGGTGGTGGAACCTTTAAGGTTGAGGTCAAGTAGAAGGAAGTTAGGTCATTGGCAGTGGGACTTTTGTTTGTTGTTTTTCCAGATAGGGTTTCTCTTTGTAGCCCTGGCTGTCCTGGAACTCTCTCTGTAGCCCAGGCTGGCCTTGAACTCACAGAGATCCTCCTGTCTCTACCTCCCAAGTGCTGGGATTAAAGGCGTGCGCTACCACACCTGGCTTGGTGGTGGGACTTTTAAGGGGAGACATCAAGTAGAAGGAAGTTAGGTCCCTGGGGACACACCCTTAAAGGGGCTGTTGGGAATCTGTTCTTCACTCTCCTTTTACTTTCTGATGGCCATGAGGTGAGGAGCCTCTCCCATTACACATTCCTACTGTGATGTACTGCTCTAACACAGATCCCAAAGCACCTGGTCCTACCAAGGATGGCCTTCAGTCTGAAACTGAGCCAGAACAAACCCTTCCCGCATATAAGTGCATCATCTCACAGCAATGGAGCCAGTACAACAGAGACTCATATTTTTCATTTATTTAATATTGATTTTGGTTTACGTAATCACATGTGGTTATTGCACTGGTCAGTGAAAGACACATCTGTTAGACTAGGTGCCCAGGTTCTTTTCAAACAAACAAACAAACAAACAAACAAACAAACAAACAAACAAACAAACATCAGAACAGTTTGCCAAATGAATGTTCTCAGTTTCCTTTCAGAAATGTTCCCAGTTCCCAACAAGGCAATCCCCCTACCCCGCTCTGCTGTGGGAGTGGCATATATCTGTTTCTGCCTCAGAGAACAAAAAAGCTTCAGGTATGGGAAGAAATCTAGAATTGCAAGGTTGAAAGGGATTCCAACATGCCCACTGGTCTGCTGTGTGCTCCAGGTGAGATAAGACCCTACACTCTGCCCTGATGAGAATGACCCTGATTTTCAGACTTCCCAAAGGGGATTTCCTTGTAACCTTGGAAATGGCAGGCAGCCTGGGTTGACCTTACTCTATCGCCAAAGGTCCATTTCTTTCCCACTATGCCACTGAAAGTCAATCTCAAATAAAAGTCTCAGCCAATTTTAAAATGACCTCTAATTTAACATAACCATTCTTTGAGCAACACACAATGGTGACTGTGACTCTTGCAATCAACTGCATACAGGTCACCCCAGAGAGCCACTTAGATCTCATTCTCTACCTCAGAGCATGGTAGACCTTGACCTCGCCTTGGCTATGCAGAAGAACAGGACTCTTGTATTGCCACTTCTTCCGCAGTAATTCCTCTCTGTGCTCTCCATGGTACGTTCCTAACTGTAAAAGTGGAATCATAACAACCCAGGGCTGGGGAATTTCTCATTTCCCCCTGTCAGCTTCCAAAAAAAGACTAGAACATGATTCTTTGCCTTGTTGCCTACCAGCCATTGCATCCCACTGTCAGAAACTTTTTTTTTCAACTTCTAAGCTCTGGAAATTTCCATGGGAGATTGATAAAAAGTCATTAGGACCCAATGTTCTGCAGCCTTCTGGTGTGAGGAACCACTACAATAATCCCTTCTCTCTAAATTGGCAACTTTGTATGGTTTTAATGTGAAAAGTCCCCCCATAGGGCATGTGTTTGAAAGCTTGTTGTCTCCTGAGTGACGCTGTTCAGAAAGTCATAGAACCACAGGAAATGGAGACTTGCTGGAGGAACTGGGTCATTTGGGCCCTTAGGTTTTATAGCCCCACTTCCTGTCCACTCTCTGCTTCTTAAGTGCAGACACGAGGCTCGCACTGCTATGATTTCTTCACTGTGATGGACTGTACCGGTAAGCGGTGAGCCAAAATAAGCCTTCCTTAAGCTTCTCTTCTTATGTATTTGGTCATGCAACAGAAAGTAACTAATATAGCATAAAACAAGATGCATTGAATATCTAACAAGAACAGCTAAGAGGGTCTAGCAGTGGGTGAGCAAGGGACCACATACCTTTGAAATACGGTATGAAGGACACTGTTAGGCCTTGCCTAGAGACCTCTTGTTGGAAGCTGGGGGCAAATGTTCGAAGCGTCACAGAGCTGTTTTGCTTCACCTGGATCTTCTCAATAGAGCCTCCTGGACAGAAGGAGCCAAAGTACAGGTCCTGGCCAGGCGTGGTGCTGGCCATGAGGTAGCTGAAGCTGGTGTTGCAGGCCCTCTCACGTGTATGCTGCTGTAGCTTCTGGCCTGGTACCAGCATAAGGCTGAGCTTGTCCTTGGGCACCAGCAGCTTCCAGGAGAAGTCGTGCAGCTGCACAGGCAGCTGGAGGATGTCTCTGGGCACCTGCAGGTGGAAGGACTTCCCGTAGCAGTAGCGGTGGTCCAGGCAGCCTGGAAGAGAGAGCTAGTAGTAATCATATGCAGGGTGGGGGGTGGGAGCATGGCGTGTACCCTCTTTGGTACACAGGCTGGCCTGAGGCCAGAATCTGAAGCTGCCTGCTTTCCTTTCTACTTGTGACTCTTTACTAGTTTTCCTGTCCACTCTCCTCCTCTTCTTGTCTATTAACCTTGCAGCCAAGCTCCTGTGAGTACTTAGGACAGAAACACTCTCTTCTTGCTTGTATCTTCCTTTGGGATGCTATGACACAAATCTCTACCCCAACATGTTCCCACACTTCATTGTCACGTTAGAGCTGTGAGTGACATCATGGCCATCTCGACTTGCATTGTGCCCCATCACTTCTAATTGGGTGGCTTCACGCTAATCTAGCTCCTGTGACCCTCAATGGATCCTCAGCTTTGTGTCAGAGATCATGGCGTCTCAGCAGGAGGTGACTGAGTTTTCTTTTCTTTTTTCTTTGAGATAGGGTCTCTTTGTGTAGCCCTGGCTGTCCTGAAACTCTATGTAGACCAGGCTGGGCTCGAACTCACATCTTTCCCTCCTGAGGGCTGTGATTAAAGGGGTGCAATACTAAATCTGGTTCAGGTTCTTTTTTTTTTTAAGACAGGGTCTCATATAGATAGGCTGACCTGGAACTCTATGTAGCCAAAAAGGACCTTGAACTTCTGATCCTCCTGTCTTCATTTGTCAAGTACTGAGAATACGAGGGTGTGAGCATGGTTCATGCATTGCTGGGGATAACCGAGGGCTTTGCGAATGCTAGGATATGACTGTACCAACTGAACTGTGCTGTGGGATGGTCTGTATGTCAAACATGTTGCTTATTGGTCAACAAATAAAATACTGATTGGCCAGTGGTCAGGCAGGAAGAAGTATAGGCGGGACAAGGAGGAGAGAATTCTGGGAAGTGGAAGGCTGAGCCGGAGACACTGCCAGCCGCCACCATGACAAACAGCATGTGGAGATGCCGGTAAGCCACAAGCCATGTGGCAAGGTATAGATTTATAGAAATGGATTAATTTAAGATATAAGAACAGTTAGCAAGAAGCCTGCCACGGCCATACAGTTTGTAAGCAATATAAGTCTCTGTGTTTACTTGGTTGGGTCTGAGCAGCTGTGGGACTGGCGGGTGAGAGAGATTTATCCTGATTGTGGGCCAGGCAGGAAAACTCTAGCTACAGAACTGCATATCCAATCTTAGGTATGAGTTTTGCTGCATTTGTTAAAAGACTCACAAGTCACAGAAGAAGCCAGGCTAAGTCCATTTTGTTTGTTTTGTAATATAGGCTCTCATTTTTCCAAAGCTGGGTTTGAACTTGCATAGTCAAAGAGCAGTTGGTTTATGTTGTGTTAGGAATTAAAGCCAGGACCTAATGCACGCTATGCAACCATTCTACCAACTAAATTACATCTTCATGTTCCAAGAGGCTAAGTTCTTGACTGAAAAAGAGGCAGGAAGTAGGTAAGTGGAGACATAGGGATGGGGCAGCTGAGCAAAGGAGGAGAGGACTTCCTCAGGAAGAGGCTGGCAGGTTGGGCAGAGACAAGCAGGGACACTAGCTTGCTGTGACCTTCTGAGGGATGAATGGTCAGCACACATTGGTCCTAACAAGGCCCGTCAACATTTGCTGCTTCTCTCTCTTGTTCCTGTTCACCTGCCTCAGTGGTCATTTCAGACTATACCCTTCACAACCCATCTACTAAGCTCAACTAAGATAGGAAAGATGAGGCCAGGTGAGGTGGCACACACCTTTAATTCCAGCACTCAGGAGGCAGAGGTAGGCAGATCTCTGTGAGTTCAAGGTCAGCCTGGTCTACAAAGTGAGTTCCAGGACAGCCAGGGCTGTTACACAGATAAAGCCTGTCTCTAATCTCCATCCCAACCCCCACCAAAAAACAAAAAGGACAGGAAAGATGGCTCAGTGGGTAAGGCACATGCCACCAAACCAGACAATCTAAGTTTGATCCCTGGAACCTACATGGCAGAAGGAGAAAACTGACTCCCATAAGTTGTCCTCTGACTCTTGCACATGCGTGCGAGCGCGCACACACGCACGCACACACGAACATTGAACACTGAATTTTTTTCTTTTTAAAGAATCTGAGGCAGGGGATGAGAGAGCCTATCTCATCTGGGCTTCTGGGTAAAAATATAGTCAGAGTTTTTGGTAAGGACATACTTAGGGTTTTCTCCACATTCACCCACAGGCGTGTCAAGTCATCGCACAGGAAGGAAATCTTGTGTTTGGAGCCCGCTGCCAGGGTGACATTGGTACTACAGGTCCGAGACTCTAGACACACAAAGCACCCAGGAACAAACCTGCGGCCATGTTTGACTGGCCGTGGCTCTATGGTGAGCGACATGGTTCGCTCTTGACTCAGGTCCACCATGTAGGTTTTATCTGAAATCACAAAGAGACAAGGTGTGAGGCATGGATAGGCAGCTACCAAGTGAGGTGGCCAAAGTGACAAGTCACCTGTTGGGATGAGCTTATTCCGATGAACACACACACACACACACACACACACACACACACACACACACACTTTCTCAGCACCTCCTATGCTATTCTCTTCCTCTCACAGGTTCTAGGTTCTGAGCTTGCTCTACTGCTGTTAAACTGTAAGACTCAAGGCTAGTTCCACACTCTTCTTAATCTTTTGGTTTGATTAGGATTAACTAAAACTACGTAATGTTTGATATGTTTAGCACAGGGTTAAAAATGCAGTGAGTCCAAGGTAAGAGGATATTCAGCCAAGAATCATGAGAGTTCCTACCCCACTGTTATTGCTGATGATGCTAACTGACATTCTGGCTCCCACTGCAGGGTCAAGACAAGAGGTCTCACAAGGCAACTTTTCAATGTCCTCATTAAAAACAGACTAGCTGGGGCTAGAGAGATGGCTCGTTAGTAAGAGCACTTGCTGTTCTTGCAGAGGTTCTGAGTTCAGTTCCCAGCACCCACATCAGGTGGTTCAGAACTGCTATAAGGGCACCTGGGCATACACGGAGCGCGCGCGCGCGTGTGCACACACACACACACACACACACACACACACACACACACAAATCTTTAAAAAACAAAAACAAAAAACAAACCAGCCTAGGACCCTGTGCTTGCTTTTTACTGTGCTAACGCTAAAGTGTCTACCAGTGAGCCTGTCTCCATGTCTAGCAACCCACTTCCTGAAACTCCTGCATTGTTCAGAGTCCATGTGTCCTGGTTGCTATACATGCAGAACAGGCAACCACCTCACCTAGGCAACACAGGAGGAGGGAGGGTATGGATTACTCACTGCTTTCATTCTGTGGACGTTGGACCAGGACCTGAAACTGGAGCCGAAGGATCCCTGGGCTCTGGGCATCCTGGTCACAGCCTTGCAGGGAGAGGTTGAAATTCCCAGCCATGTTCCCTGGCTGCTTATCCTCTAGTCTGAACACCTCCGGGTTGGTGGTGGATCCCGGGATGTAGTATTCAACACGCTCCTCCTTCCTCTCACAGTTGGAGACATTGAAGTTGAGGAAGGAGACACTGGCCCTTAGGTGTGCAGGGACAACAAACTGCCAGGTCATAAGCTCATCCTCAGGGAAGCCTCCTGGGTAGTTGGCGGACATCAGGGTGGCTGAGCCTTCACCCTCAAATACTGACTCGATGATGCACAGGCCTGTTGAGACAGATCCAAAACAGAAAGAAAGGAGATGCCTACACCTGTCCTCATTGTCCATGGCTAAGGGCAGGGGTACTGGGGAAAATGCAGTCCTCAAGAGTGGGGCTGCACATGATATTTACACTGAGGGTGGGGATTAGGAATGAAGACCTATTAGCAGTGTATGAGCAAATGTTTAATACTGACTGAGTTGGAGAAAAGCCAATTTGTTCAGTGTACCCATCTCCTTGAGGTTAATATAGCCCCTGTGGCTTAATACAGCTCCCAACAGATCTGAATGTGGAACTGGGCTGTGTTCTGACATAACACACACACATATCGAGAGCATTAGGCCATAGCAGAATCACAAGGAAGTGATTACCTTTGGGTATTCATTACCTTTGCTTCTAAGATTATTTACTTAGCTAAAGTTTCTATAATCCTATGTTTTGTAATGTTGAGCTGTTGAGCTCTTGCTCCTTCAAGATTTACTTGACTCTAGGGCAGCATGAGTGAGCAAATGGGCACAACAGTGACACACTGACATGCCTGGAGAAGACAGAAGTCAGGGTGACAAACAGATGTGCTCCATGACAGTGCATCTGTAAGATGAAGCCCACGTCATTTTGTGAAACAAACATTGTGTGCAAAACAGATAAAGAAGTTGGGCATGGTAGTGGACACTTGTAATATCAGCACTGGAGAAATGGAGGCAAGAAGATCGGGAGTTCAAGGCCAGCCTGGGCTACATGAGACTTTGTCTTAAAAAATAAATAGTTGCCAGGCAATGGTGGTGCATACTTTTAATCCCAGCACTTGGGAGGCAGAGGCAGGCGGATCTCTCTGAGTTCAAGGTCAGCCTGGTCTACAGATCGAGTTCCAGGACAGCCAAAGATACACAGAGAAACCATGTCCCAGATAAATAAATAAATAGCTGACATTGCATCTGGAATACCCTGGAACATCCTGCATATGTCCGTCTGATCAATAGGGATAGGAGGTGCATGCTCACGTTTTATAGATGATCGGTTTGCGATACTGAAGCCTGAGATGTTCCTGGGTATGTTCCATGGCAGGTTTAAGGCCATTTTCACACCCTCTTGCATCTTGATCCGGGACACGGTGCCGTTACTGCAGAAGGTCCCAATCCTGACCTCAGTGGCATCAATACGACCACTGATGGAGTGAGTCACCCCATCTGCACAGTGCTCGCCTGGGCCAATCTGTCTCAGGCGAGGGGTTGAGAACTGCAGTTCCAGGCCAATGCTCTTATGAGCTCTGACGTCCCAGATGTAAGTTCTGTTGAGGGTGGGCAGCTCTGATGTGGATGGCTGAAGACGGACCTCCCCAAAAGGACACGGGCCTGACATGCAGTCTGTAACAGACACAAAAACAATTTTGAACACAGATACAAGACCACATGCTGCTCCTCCGCAGCCTCTAAAGTAGGCGCTCTACAATTGTGCCCAGGTGGTTTTTACCACCCCTAATTGCTCACTGGTGGCCTTTTGCTGGTCAGTGCCTCAGTTGGAGAGTTATTTTGGCTCAGAGAAGACTAAGAGGAGGTTGGCTATATTCTCATTCTGATTTGGGCTGCAGGACTGAGAAGGCCTGGCCCCACTGCTTCAGACGGCATAACCTGGGGCTGACACTGCATCACTTCAGTCCTGGAACATTGTTTCACCCAGGAGAGGCTGGACTTTAGCAGAAACAGTCACTCCATGCTGTGCCCCTGGTCCTTCTTTTGCTTCTCTCTGGTTGGACTGCTTCTGGGAGCATTCCCTTGTGGTGGGTAATTTAGACTGTCCACTTGACAGGATCTGGAATCACCATGGAAACAAACCTCCGGGCATGTCTGTGCAAGATTTTCTAGATTAGATAGATTAAGGTGGGAAGACCCAACTTGAATGTGGGCAGCACCATCACCTGGGTCCTGAACTGAATGGAAAGGAGAAAGTGAGCTGAGCACCAGCATCCATCTCTCTCTCTTCTTGACTGGAGGGACAATGTGACAGCCACCTCCTGCTCCTGCTGTCAAGTCTTCTCCACGATGACAGACAGGATCCCTTGGAACTCATCCTAAGTTGCTTTTGCAGGGTATTTTATCACAACAATGAGATGAGTAATAATATGGACACACACACACACACACACACACACATCTTTGGACTGAAGACACCTGACACTGTTTCCCAGGCACAGTGCTTGTTATCTGGTTAGTTGTCCCCAACTGGCCTTCTAAAGAGCTACCGGGAGCCTGCACCTTGGGACAACTTCCTTCCTCTATTTAGAAATTAATTTCATGGTTTTGAGGGCACACTGCCAGGCTCCACCTTTTAAACTTCCTTTCCTTCTACATCTCATTAATATACTGGGCACATTCAGCACACAGTCCCCCCGACTGGCTGATCCCAAGGCACAGTGAGCTTCCTGCACTGAGGCTCTCTTGACTCCATTAACACTGCAGAGGAATCATCTTAAAGCTAATTACTAATTACATCCTTTGATACATTTTGTTTCCTAAGCCTTTTAAAACAACATTATTACTATCAAGGAGGATTTATGTAAGACTGAAATAACAGAAAGCAGGCAAAGCCACTTCAGGACTTTTGTGCTGTACATACAGGATAGAATGTGAAGGTACAATGGCCTTTGGTCTAGTGATAAGAATCTGTGGGTCCTTACTTGTGCTCCACTTGGGTGTTTGAAAGTGCTGTTGATGGGGTTGGGGAAAGTGCTTGTAATGTGAGAATGAGGACCTGAGTTCAAATCCCTAGGACCTTATAAAAAGCTGGGCATGGCAGTACATTCCTGTAACCTCAGCATTTAGGTGCAGAGAGACAAGTGGACCAGAGCTTTCTTTTCTTTTCTTTTCTTTCTTTTTTGTTTTTTTTTGTTTTTTTTTTGTTTTTTGAGACAGGGTTTCTCTGTGCAACATCCCTAGCTATCTAGCTATCTTGGAACTAGCTCTGTAGACCAGGCTGGCCTCGAACTCCCAGAGATCCTCCTGCCTCTGCCTCCCAAATGCTGGGATTAAAGGCAAGCACCACCACCACCCAGCAGACCCAAGCTTTTAAAAGCTCAGTGAGAGATCCTGTTTCAAGGCAATAAGAGCAATGGAGGAAGACATCCAGTGTTCTGTTCTGGCCTCTGCATGTGCATGCATGGGTCTGTGTACCTGCACATTCATGTGCATATACCCCTTACCCACATACAAAAGCTGGGTGGGGCAATGCATGCCTGTAGTCATAGAGCTGTGAGGCAGAGATAGGAAGATCCTGGGGTGGCCAGCTAACCTAGCTAATTGGTGAGTTCCAGGATCAGTGAGAGATCCTGTCTCAAAAAATACAGTGGAGGGCAGTAGAGGAAGACACTGGACATCATTCTCTGGCTTTCACATGCATGGACATGGATATGCCTGTACACACACACACACACACACACACACACACACACACACACACACACA
>CABHPR010120701.1:0-52162 GCA_902168415.1 Peromyscus melanophrys | reverse complement strand
CTTTTCTGAGAAAAATTCAGTTTACAAATGCTGCTGGAGACCAAATAAGCTTTGATGAGAACAAGAATCATGTTGAAAAGTATGATGTACAAAATTTTATGGGACTTACAAATCATTATCCATCTCTAGTTAAAGTGGGAGAGTTTGTCTCCAGGAGTCCACAAGATCAAGGCTTGTTCATCAATGAAGTTATGATCAAATGGCCAAGCAACTTCAATCAGGTCTGGCTGAATTTCAACATTTAATATGTAGACAAATATCTGCAAAGACTTATGAGAACTGATTGTGATGTCTCTTTGAAATTTTAAATTATTTTTATACTCTAATTTCTTAGCTCCTGTTGTGAGCTTGTGTGTGAATTCTCATGCATGTCACTGCCTGTGCCCGTTGAGGCCACAGTCAGCACTGGTTACCATCCTCAGTTTTTCTCCATTTTATTTTAAACATGGTCTCTCTCTGAAACCCTTGCTTTCTGATTTAGCTGTACTCAGCTGTGCAGTGACACCCTGTCTCCACGACTGCCATATTGGGAATACAGGAACACAGTTCTACACCTCACTTTTCTGTATTTCCCTTCTGCATGTCAAATTCAGGATCCCATGCTTATATTGCAAATACATTAAGTACTGAGCCATCTCCTTAGTTCTGCTTGATATCTTCAGTTTAGAAATGAATCAATCTTTTAATTTTGACTTTGATATATAGATATACATATACATGTGCAAGTACATATACATATACACAAGCACACATATTAATGGATAATGCTGGTAGATAGAATTAGTTTAAATGGAAATTCAATTTGGGTGTGTTCATTCATGCTGCAGTGAATGAATAAATCAGCCTTCATGACTGTGTATATGAGTGTGTTTCTGTGAGTATTCACATACATGCACTCAATCATGTGTATACATATATACATATTTTCCTTATATATGCATGCTGATGCTTAATTTTCCCTCCATTTAAGACAACTCATACTCAAACATGCCCAAAGATTTTATAAAGAGGAAATAAATTACCAATGTTTATGCAATTTCTCATTATAACTGATGTTTGGGAGCTGCCTGGTTTGTATACTTGGAGCTAAACTCAGGTTTCTCTGTGAGAGCAGCCTGCACTCTGAACCACTGAGCCGGTTCTACAGCCCCATGTACCTATTAATATGTAGATATTTATGAGACAGACACCGAATTCCAATCATGGCAAGAAGCATGTCTAAGGGAAGGACAGAAATATATCTTTGCATAGACAATTTCCAAAAATATTAACATTAAAGTTGTATTAGAAATATAGTTGTTTTTTAATATAAATATATTTTTTCTTTCTTTTTTTATTATTCACAAATTTTCTACTTATTTTACATACTAACCACATATCTCCCTCTCGTCCCTCCTCTCATCCCACAGCCTTCCCTCCCACCCCCCCATTCCTGCCTTCTCCAAGGCAAGCCCTCAAATGGGCAGTCAGAAGAGCCTGGCACATTCAGTAGAGACAGGTCCAAAGCCCTCCCCCTGCACCAAGGTTGTGTAAGGTGTCCCACCATAGGCTCCAAATAGCCTGATCATGCACCAGGGATGGATCCTGATCCCACTGCCAGGGGGCCCCTTAAACAGTTCAACCTATTCAACTATCTCTCCTATGCAGAAGGCCTAGTGTGGTCCATGGGGGCTCCACAGCTATTAGTCCACAGTTCATGAGTTTCCACTAGTTTAGTTTGGTTGTCTCTGTATGTTTTCCTGTCATGATCTTGATGCTTCTTGCTCATAGAATCCCTCTTCTCTCTTATCAACTGGACTTCTAGAGCTTGGCCTAGTGCTTGGCTGTGGATCTCTGCATCTGCATCCATTAGTTACTGGATGAAGGCTCCCCAGTTTGTTCATGGAGATCTCATCTATTTCTCTTTAACAGGGTGATCCATGCATCCCTCTTAGGGTCCTCCTTATTAGCTAGCTTCTCTGGAGCTGTGGTTTGTAGTCTAGTTATCCTTTGCTTTACATCTAGTATCCACTTATGAGTGAGTACATATCATGTTTGCCCTTCTGAGTCTGGGTTACCTCACTCAGGGTAATATTTTCCAGTTTCATACATTTGCCTGCAAACCTCATGATGTAATTGATTTTTACTGCTGTGTAGTACTCCATTGTGTATATGTGCCACATTTTATTTATCCATTCTTCAGTTGAGGGGCATCTAGGTTATTCCCAGGTTCTGGCTATTGTGAATAATGCTGCTTTGAACATAGTGGAGCATGTGTCCTTGTGGAACGATTGAGCATTCCTTGGGTACATGCCCCAGAGTGGTATAGCTGGGTCTTTAGGAAGATTGATTCCCAATTTTCTGAGAAACTGCCATACTGATTTCCACAGTGGTTATACAAGTGGCATTCCCACCAGAAGTGGAGGAGTGTTCCCCTTGCTCCATATCTTCTCCAACATACGCTATTATCATTGTTTTTGATCTTAGCCATTCTGACAGGTGTAAGATGGTTTTGATTTGTATTTTACTGATGACTAAGGATGTTGAACAATTCCTTAAATGTCTTTCATTCATTTGAGATACCTTGTCCTTTGCCCTACAAAACCTTTTCAGTTTCAGGAGGTCCCATTTTAATTGTTGCTCTCAGTGTCTGTGCTTCTGGAGTTATATTTAGGAAGTGGTCTCCTGTGCCAATGCATTCAAGACTACCTGCTGTGGGAAAATGCCCTTGTACACTGGTTTAATAAAATGCTGATTGGCCAGTAACCAGGCAGGAATTATAGGCAGAGTAAGCAGATGAGGAGAATTCTGGAAAGAGGAACGGCTGAGTCAGGAGTTGCCAGCCAGACACAAAGGAAGCAAGATGACAAGGCAGAACTGAGAAAAGGTACCTAGCCACATGGTTAAACATAGATAAGAATTATAGGTTAATTTAAGTATAAGAGCTAGTCAGTAATAAGCCTGAGCATAGGCCAAGCAGTTATAATTAATATAAGCCTCTGTGTGTCTACTTGGGGGACATGAGTGGGAGAGATTTGTCCCTACCGCCAGCCAGTCATGACACAGGAAAATTTCCAACTACAACTACTTCCTACTTTTTCTTGTATCAAGTTCAGTGTAACTGAATTTATGTTGAGGTCTTTGATGCACAGTGACAGATACGGATCTATTTGAAATCTTCTACATGTTGACATCCAGTTATGCCAGCACCATTTGTTGAAGGTGCTTTCTTTTTTCCATGGTACAGTTTTGGCTTCTTTGTCAAAAATCAGATTTTTCATAGTGTGAAAATTAATGTCAGTGTCTTCAATTCGATTCCATTAATCTACATGTCAATTTTTATGCCAGTACCAAGCTGTTTTTATTACTATAGCTCTATAGTAGAGTTTGAGGTCAAGGATCATGATGCTTCCAGGGGTTGCTTTATTGTACAGGATTCTTTTAGCTATCCTGGGTTTTTTGTTTTTCCATATTAAGTTGAGTATTGTTCTTTCAAGGTCTGTGAAGAATTGTGTTGGTATTTTGATGGGGATTGCATTGAATTTGTAGATTGCTTTTGGTAAGATTGCCATTTTTACTATGTTAATCCTGCCTATCCATGAGCATGGGAGATCTTTCCAATTTCTGATATCTTCTTCAATTTATTTTTTCAGAGATTTAAAGTTCTTGTTATACAGGTCTTTCACTTGCTTAGTTAGAGTTACCCCAAGGTATTTTATATTATTTGTGACTATTGTAAAGGGTGATGTTTCTCTGATTTCTTTCTCAGCCTATTTATCATTTGTATATAAAAGAGCTCCTGATTTTTTTGAGTTAATCTTGTCTCTTGCCACATTACTGAAGGTTTATCAGATGTAGGAGTTCCCTGGTAGATATTTTGGGTTCACTTATGTATAATATCATATCATCTGCAAATAGTGGAAGTTTGACTTCCTCCTTTCCAATTTGTATCCCCATTGATATCCCTTTGTTTTCCTATTACTATAGGTAAAAGTTTGAGTACTATATTGAATACATATGGGGAGAGTGGACAGCCTTGTCTTGTTCCTGATTTTAGTGAAATCACTTTGAGTTTCTCTCCATTTAATTTTATATTGGCTGTCAGCATGCTGTAAATTGCCTTTATTATGTTTAGGTATGTTCCTTGTATTCCTGATCTCTCCAGGACCTTTATCATGAATTGGTGTTAGATTTTGTAGAAGGCTTTTTTAGCATCTAATGAGATGATCATGTGTTTTTTTTCAATTTGTTTATATTATGGGTTACATTGACAGATTTTCATATGTGGAACCATCTTTGCATCCCTGGGATAAAGCCTACTTGGTCATGGTGGATAACTTTTTTGATGTGTTCTTGGATTTAGTTTTCCAATATTTTATTGTTTTTTCGTCAATGTTCATGAGGGAGATTGGTCTGTAATTCTCCTTCTTTGTTACATCTTTGTGTGGTTGGGGTATCAGGCTAACTGTAGCCTCATAAAAGGAGTTTGGTAATGTTCCTTTTGTTTCTATCATGTGAAACAATTTGAAGAGTATTGGTATTAAATGTTCTTTGAAAATCTGGTAGAATTCTCCACTGAAACCATCGGGTCCTGGACTTTTTTTTTGGTTGGGAGACTTTATTTTGGAGATAGGATTTCTCTGTGTAGCTTTGGAGCCTGTCCTGGAACTCACTCTGTAGTCCAGGCTGGCCTCGAACTCACAGAGATCTGCCTGCTTCTGCCTCCCAAATGTTGGGATTAAAAGCATGTGCCACCACACCTGGCCAGGTTGGGAGACTTTCAATGACTGTTTGTATATCCTTAGGGGTTATAGAGGTATTTAAATTGTTTGTCAGGTCTTGATTTAACTTTGGTATGTGGGGTCTATCCAGAAAATTGTCCATTTCTTTTAGATTTTCCAGTTTGGTGGAGTACAAGTTTTTGAAGTATGTCCTCATGATTCTCTGGGTTTCCTCATTATCTGTTTTTATGTCTTCCTTTTCATTTTTGATTTTGTTAATTTGGATGCTCTCTCTCTGCCTTTTGGTTAGTCTGGATAAGGGTTTGTCTATCTTGTTGATTTTCTCAAAGAACCAACTCTGTATTTCATTGATTCTTTGTATTATTTTCTTTGTTTCTATTTTATTTATTTCATCTCTCAAATTGATTATTTCCTGGCATCTATTCCTCCTGGGTGAGTTTGCTTCTTTTTGCTCTAGAGCATTCAGATATGGTGTTGTCACTAATATGAGATTTCTCTATCTTCTTTATGTGAGCATTTAGTGCTATGAATTTTCCTCTTAGCACCACTTTAATGGTGTCCCATAAGTTTGGGTATGTAGTACATTCATTTTCATTGAATTCTAGGAAGTCTTTAATTTCTTTCCTATTTCTTCCTTGACCCAGTGTTAATTCAGTTGGACATTATTCAGTTTCCATGAGATTGTAGGCTTTCTGTAATTTTTGTTGTTGTTGAAATCTAGCTTTAAGCCATGACAGTCTGAGAAAATACCTGAGGTTATTCTAATTTTTTTGTGTCTGTTAAGATTTGCTTTGTGACCAAGCATGTGGTTGATTTTAGAGAAGGTTCCATGGTGTGCTGAGAAGAAGGTATATTCTTTAGTGTTAGTGTGGAATGTTGTATAGAGATCTATTAAGTCCATTTGAGTCATAATATCTGTTAATTCCCTTATTTCTCTGTTAAGTTTCTGTCAGGAAGACCTGTCCATTGGTGAGAGTGGGGTGTTGCAGTCTCCTATTACTAGAATGTGGGGTTTGATGTGTGATTTAAGCTTTAGTAATTTTTTTTTTTTTACAAATGTGTATGCTCTTGTATTTTGGGGCATTAATGTTCAGAATTGAGACTTCATCTTGGTGGATTTTTCCAGTGATAAATATGTAATGTCTTTCCTGATCTCTTTTCATTGACTTTAGTTTGAAGTTTATTTTATTAGACACTAGGATAGCTACACCAGCTTGCTTCTTAAGTCCATTTGACTGGAAAGTCTTTTCCCAGCCTTTTATTTTATTCATTATTCTGAGATAGTGTCTTCTTTGAAGTTGAGGTGTGTTTCTTATATGCAGCAGAAGGATGGTTCCTGACTTCATATCCATTGTGTTATCCTGTGTCTTTTTATAGGTGAATTAAGTCCATTGATATTAAGGGATATTAATGACCAGTGACTGTTCATTCCTGTTATCTTTTGGTCTTAGTGTGTGTGTATTTCTCTTCTTTGGGATTTACTGCTGCAGGGTTAACTATTGCCTGTGTTTTTGTGGGTATATCTGACTTCCTTAGATTGACATTTTCCTTCTAGTGCTTTCTGTAGAACATGATTTGTGGATAGGTATTGTTTAAATCTGGTTTTGTCTTGGAATGCCTTGTTCACTCTGTCTATGGTGATTGAAAGTTTTGCTGGTATATTAGTCTAGGCTGGCATTCATGGTCTCTCTGTGTCTGCATTACATCTGTCCAGGACCTTCTGGCTTTCAAAGGCTCCATTGAGAAATCAGGTATTATTCTGATGGGTCTGCCTTTATAAGTCACTTGGCCTTTTTCCTTTGCTGCTCTTAATATTCTTTCTCTGTTCTGTATGTTTAGTGGTTTAACTATTATGTGTTGAGGGACTTTTTGTAGGTCTAGTCTGTTTGATGTTCTATAAGCTTCTTGTATCTTCATAGGTATTTCCTTCCTTATGTTGGGAAAGTTTTCTTTTATGATTTTGTTGAATATATTTTCCGTGCCTTTGAGTTGGTATTCTTCTCCTTCTTCTATCCCTATTATTCTTAGGTTTGGTCTTTTCATGGCATTTTAGATTTCCTGGACTTTTTTGTGTTATGACTTTGTTGGCTTTAATGTTTGCTTTGACTAATGAATCTATTTCCTTTATGGTATCTTCAATGCCAGAGATTATGCCAGATCTCTCTTCCATCTCTTGTATTCTGTTGTTTATGCTTGCATCTTTGTTTCCTGTTCATTTACTCAGATTTTCTATTTCCAGCATTCCCTCAGTTTGTGTCTTCTTTATTGTCTTTATTTCAGTTTTCAAATCTTGAACTGTTTTCTTCACCTGTTTAATTGCTTTTTATAGGTTTTCTCTAAGGGATTTATTGATTTCTTCCAATTTTTTGTTTGTCTTTCCTCAATTTCTTTAAGGGAATTTTCATTTCCTCTTTAAAGACCTCTGTCATCTTCTTAAAATCATTTTTAAGGTCAGTTCATTCTGCTTCTTCTGCATTGGGATGTTCAAGTCTTGCTGAAGTAGAACCATTAGATTCTGGTGTTGCCATATTGGTCTTTATATTGTTGACTGTATATTTGCACTGGTGTCTACTCATCTTTTCCTCTACTTAGTGCAAGTGGTGTCTGTATCTGAGGGAGCCTCTCTTGGTTCAATTGATATTCTTGGTCCAATGGGAACTCTTGTTCTAATCAGAGCTCTTGGTCAGTTGGTGCTGGTGGACTCTGTGTCTCAGGGAACAGCTGTGGTCTCGGAGGATGAGTGGGTTTAGGAGGTGGGGTGGGGCTTTTACTTATAGGGTCTAGTGGGGGGGTAGTAGTCTGACCTGCCTGCAAGAGACCTGCCTGCTGGCTTCAAATTGGGACTTCAATGGGTGGTGGTGTAGGGGTGTAGGAATGTGCCCCTGGACCCAAAGCCTAGAGGTTGGGGTGATGGGCTATGAGAACAAGGACTCACCTCTTAGTCTAATCTGCACTGGTAGACTCTCAGAAGTATAATCGTTAAGTGATTAACTAAGAAGGCAATTGATGAAAATTCTAAGTGATGATGTCACTAATGTTTGGAAGAAAAAACATAGCACTATTCTGAATATGGGGAGTCAAGGATAAAAGTCACAGTAATGGATCATAATTCAGCGTCTATGGACTATCAACATATGATGGTATCAGGAGAAGCTGTGGCCATCCACCAATGGCTATACGCTCTTTCATGAGAAATATAAATCAGACTGAATGGTTGTGACTACAAGCTGGGAAGGTAAAGGTAAAAATGGATAGAGAGGTCTGACTGGGTTTATGTCTGACAACTCAGTTGTACTATAATTCATACAAGGCAGGATTTCTGGCATGCTGTCTCACAGGAGAGAATACATAGATGTCCTACACATTTCACAAAAGCTAGCAGAAGTTAGTCACAGTTGGGACACCATAAAGAAATTTTAAACTTTTAGCATTGGAAAGTGTGATAATTTCAACTCTACATTCTATACTACCATAAGGAGACTTCACAGTGACTCATAAATATGCACAATGTTCAGAGTCTGCTTGCAGCTTAAGTAGTTTAGCTTAAAAATATTTTAAGGCTGTGACTGATGCGCAAAATTATGTTGACTTTTTTTCTGTGTTGCCCTCAGACTCCTCAATCTGTATGTACACAGAGCTGTGGTCCAGGTTTCTGGAAAATTCTAGAAGATGAAAGACCGATCTGCTGTTTTTCTTGTGTGCTTTGTCCAGAGAGCTACATTTCCAACCAGACAGGTAGATAACTAATACTTTCCTCAATCTGCTTGTGAATGTAGAAGGAGAAAACTAAGACATGACCATGGTGTTGTGATGCAGCACCGTTCTCCATATCTTTTTCACTCATCCCCATATTCATTAGTAATCAGTGCTGATGCCACACGATGTGTGAACATTTGAGTGGCAGCCCTCATGCTATTGTGTCATCTGCATCCCCACTTCCCAAACTGCCTTTTATTACATGGTAGTTTCATCTCAGCTCTTGCAGTGATCCATGCTATATACTGCCAGGCAATATGAGGTGTGCAAGTGTCCAGGCTGCATGTGTATTCCTTGAATACATGAATCCAATGATTCTTCCCTGAAAATAAGTCCTGGACAAGTACATGTGGGGCTGTTTCCTAAATGTACCATACATAGAATTATTTTTTCAACACTTACAGTTTTAATTTAGAATATCAAACATAGTATGAAAAACAAGTCTTTGTAAAGGAAAGTCCAGCTGCGTGTAGATCTTTGTCTGGAATGGTGGTCAGCCCTGAGATCATATATATATAGCTAATATACAGACATAACAAGTGGTATTTAGGAATACATGCATGCATGCATACACACAAATCAACAATTAATGAAAAAGAAGAATAAATTTAATAGAAAACAAGATAATGTTGAAGCCGGGCGTTGGTGGCGCACACCTTTAATCCCAGCACTTGGGAGGCAGAGCCAGGCGGATCTCTGTGAGTTCGAGGCCAGCCTGGGCTACCAAGTGAGCTCCAGGAAAGGCGCAAAGCTACACAGAGAAACCCTGTCTCGAAAAAACAAAACCAAAAAAAAAAAAAAAAAAAGAAAGTTGAGTCCAGGAGAGAGATTAGAGGAAAAATGAGAAGAGAGGTAATGAGGTAATTATATTACAATTTAAATAATGAAAGATAACATAAAGAAAAATTGGTGAAAGTAAAATATGAAATTCTGATAATGATGACAATCTACTATTTAACTACTGGCTTCAATAAAACCAACACTTAAGCAACTGTATAACAAATGGAATGTGTTATCACAACAAATGAAAGTCAGGGAGATTAATTAAATAGAATTTAGTTTTCTAAAAGCTAATGTTACCATAGGTTAAATTATTGGCAGAGTGCTATGTGATTGTCATCACCATAATGGCAGGATAACTGGAAATATCTAATTCCTTAGTGGATGTCCTCAGGTAAAGAAAAAGTTATTAAAATAACTCTTTCTGATTATTTTGATGTGTGTTTGCATGTGTGCATGCATGTATGTGTCACAGCTCACATGTGGAGGACAGAGGATACCTTTGTGGAGCTGGGGCATCTTCCTTGACTTTGACATGTATTTAGAATTCAAATTCAGGTTACCAGGTTTGCATGGTAAGCCCTTTTCTCTATAGAGTTATATATTATACTAACATCTACCCTGATTCTTAGAGCAATTGCTACATCAAGCATTTGTTTTTGTTTCCTTTTCTTTTGATTTTGAAATTATAAAGAAATTGTGTTATTTCTCTTTCCTTTTCCTTGATGTGAAATGTGTCATATACACCTTATTACTCTCTTTCACATTAACAGCCTCTTTTTCATTGATTGGGTTACAATCATATATGCATACATATGAATTATTAATATAACTGGATTCTTCTGTATGACATTACTTGCATATATATTCTTAGGGCTGACCATTTTGTGTTGAATGAAAAACTGTGCTCTTCTCTGGGGAAGACCATTTCTCCTCCTCTCAACAGTTTGTAGTTGCACCCTGTTCTTTGGGTGGGTTTGGGGCATTGTGGTCATTCTCCTGAATACTTTGGCATGTCTGCTGCTGTTGTCCCTGGTCAGTTCCACATGTCTAGGTGGTCATGTTGGTAGGACTTATGGGTTTAGCTTATGATGTTACTAGGAGACACAATCTCACAGAAAAATCCCTGAACTTTCAATTCTCACCATCTTTCCACACCCTAATCTGAAAATGTTCTGTGAGCCTTAGGTTTGGGAATGGTATTGGAGATTTATCTACTGAAGGTGCCCTCCACAAATCTGCATTTGATTGGTCCATAATGGTCTCATCTATTGTGAAGAGAAGTTTTCTTGCTGGGGCTGTATGTGGTGAAGACTACAATTATCTATGGCTATCAGGACAAACATTTACAGATTGTTATTTCAGATTATGCTGGTTTAGTAAATTAGTAATAATCATGACTTCACTATCACTGAGTACTTAGGTTTCAGGCATAGGAATGGTTTCTTTATTGTTGAGTGGGTCTTGAGTCCTATTTAAAGAGTTGTTGATTACTGTCAAGGTATGCAGGCCACTACCGCACCCTTAGGGTTTTGTGCTATGCTGGTCATTGATGTGGCTCTTAGTGGACATAGCAGGCTAGGACTGTTGGTTGTCTCCATCATTTTGAAGCTTGCATGATGTCTTCTGGTATCGTGAAAGCCAGTCTTCTTTAAAGGGCATTCATGTAAGTTCCACCTCAAGGGTCTCTGGGCTCTGTCTCTGAAGTACATGGTGTCGTCAGCAGTAGGGACTCACTTTCCAACTCTGCAGGATAAACAAGGGCAACCGCAATAGGCGGTATGCTTTGGGAACCCCTTCAACAACCTGGACAGCAACTCCAAAGGAAGCTTCTCATGTCTGGTGTTGGGCTTGTGTTCATAGTCTTGTTCTTGGAGGGAGGAGCATCAGTCCAGAGGAGAAAGGTTTACCAGAACTATATGTATCAGTATAAAGAGAATTAATGGTATTGTAGGGTTTTTCTTGGTATAGTAATATTATGAGTCTTTGTGGCTTTTCAGACTTTGTGGCTTTTCAGACATCCTTACTGATATTTTACCACCTCCCTCCTTCTTCTGTATTTACTTCCCTTCCTCTTCCCTAAAGTTCCCTCATCCCATTTTTCCTTTTTGATCACATCACTTATTCTGGACATCCTTACTGTTATTTCAGTCTCTTCCCTCCCTCACCTGTATTTTTCTCCCTCTTACCTCCATGATTAGAGTCTCCCTCTTTTGCATTTCACCTTCTGATCATTCCTTCTCTGCTATTCCATTCTGTTATTCCCAAGCTCCCGCAGTGGTCCTGCTCAGTTTCCTGTCTTCTGCAGTTTCTCCAGGACACGTACTCACAGCTGAAGTTTTGGAGTTAGGAGCCTCAGATGAGAAAGAACATGTGACATTTGTCTTGGTGAGTCAGGGTTTTTTGACTCAATATAATCTTTTCTAGTTCCACTCACATATCCACAATGTTTATGATTTCATTTTTCTTTATACTCAAATGGTGTTTCATGGATTATGCATATCACAGTTTTATTCTCCACTAATCAGTTCTAGATTATTTGATGTTTTTCTATTTCCTAACTGCGGTAACCAAAGCAACATTGCACATGCAGAGCAGATACGTGTGGAGCAGGATGTGGAGTCCTAGGGACCTAAGACAGGAGTGGTACTGCTGGGTTACATGGCAGCATTACTTTAGCCTTTCGAGAATTCCCCATGCTGATTCCACAGTGGCTGCCCCAGTTACAATCCCACCACAAATGAATGAGGGGTTTCTTTTTCTCTCTGTCACTCAATCACTTGTCGGTTGTTCTGTGGATCTTTATATTCTGACTGGGGTAACATGAAATCTAAAGTTGTTTTTATTTATGTTTCCATAATTGCTAAGGGTGACAAACTCTTTTGAATTAGTTCTTAGCCATTTTATTTCCAATTGAAACTCTCTTTTCAGATCTGAGGATCATTTCTTATAGAATAGGTCATTGGTTTTTAAGATTTTCTTTTTTTCACTTCTTTGTATACCCTGTTTATCAACTCACTGTCAGATATATACCTGGCAAAGATTCTCTCCCATTCTGCAGGCTTTATTCCCACTCACTTGACTGTTTCTTCAGCTGTAAAGAGGCATTTCATTTCATGAAGTCCTACTTCTCAATTGTTAGCCTCAATTCTTGGGCAAATGGAGTTATATTAAGAGTCTTTTCCTAAACCTGGATCATAGAGACTTTTGCCTATGTTTTCTTCTAACAATTTCAGTGTTCCTGTTTTCAGGTTCTGGTCTTTGATTCTTTAGAGTTACAATTTGCAATGGTGCTAGATATGGGTGTAATTTCATTTTTCTACTTGTGGAACTCCAGTTTTTCGAAGAACATGTCTTCGTGATGCTTTCAATTCTCAATCTTGTTTTTAGTGTCTTTATTGAATATTAAATTATTAATCTAACATGTGCTCAAGTTTGGGTTTTAGATTTATGTATTGGTCTACAGGTATATTTTTCTGCCAGTGTCATATTATTTTGTGGTTGTTTTGGTGTTATTATTTTTTTTACTATGCCTCTGTAATATATCATAAAATTCAGAATGGTGATCCTTCTATCATAGTTATTTTTTATTCAGTATTATTTTGGTCTCCTTGGTGTGTTGAAGTTTGGTATAGTTTTTTTCTATCTGCAACACATGAGATCAAGATTTTGATTGGGTTCTCATTGAATTTATAAATAGCTTTCAATAGAATGTTCATTTTCATAAAGTTAATTCTACCAATCAGTGATCATAGGATGGAATGTCTTTTCATTTTCTACTGTCTTTCTTGGTTTCTTCATGAGTTCAATGTTCTCCTGTCAAAGTCCTTTGCTTCCTTGCTTAGATTTATTCCTAAATAATTTATTTTCTTTAGGAGAATTGTGAATTTGAGTCTGTCCATGTTCTCCTTTCTATGTTTGTTGTTAGTGTATAAAAAGACATTGATTTGTGCAAGATGATTCTGTATCCTGTCACATAGTTGTATTTGTTAATCATTTCAAGAATTTTGTGGTATATTTTAGGGGGATCTCTAGTGTACAATACCATATCATCTGCAAATAGGGATAGTTTGACTTCTTTCTCTATTTGTATTCCTTTAACTTACTTTTCTTGCCTTATTGCTTCAGCTAATACTTTGAGCACAATATTGAAAAGGAGTGGGAGTGGTGGACTTAGTTGTCTAATTTCTCACTTCAGTGGAATTGTTTTAAGTTTTTCTCCATTGAGAATGATATTGCCTGTGGGTTTCTTATATATTGCTTTTATTGTGTTGAGGTATATTCCCTCTTTCTGTATGTTGTCTAGAATATTTATGATAAAGGGAGTTGGATATTGTCACCTTTTTTCATCTATTGAGATGTTCATGTGACTTCTGTCTATACATCCATTTATGTGGATTTTACGTTTATTGAGTTGAATATGTTGAACTATTCCTACGTTTCAATGATAAGACCATCTTAGTCATGGTATACAATAGTTTTGATGTGAGTCTGTGTTCTATTTGCAAACATTTTATTGAGTCTATGTTTATCAGGGGCATGTGGTTTTCTTGTTTTTGTTGTGGCATCCCCTGGTTTTGGTATTAGAACGAAAATGACTTTCTAAGGGAGCTTGGAAATGATCCTTCTCTTCTATTTTTTAAATATTTTAAGAAGGTCTGACTGTATATCTCATTTAAATGTCTGGTGGAATTCTGCTGTGAGTTCATCTGGACCTGGACATTTTTATAGGTGGAAGGAATTTATTGGTGTTTCAATCTGCTTTGTATTATGTGTTTGTTTAGCTTGTTGACTTGGTGTTTTGATTTTTATGGTTTGGCCGAATCTAGAAACTTATCCATTTCATATAGGTTTTCAAGAATACTGAAATACAGGTTTTCTTTTGTTTTTTATAATAGTCCCTTACAATAGTCTATGCTTCTTGGTGTTTGTTGTAATATTTCCCTGTCATTTCTGATTTCTTTTTTTTTTTTTTTTTTTTTTTTTCTGTTTTTTTTTTTTTTTTTTTTTTTTTTTTTTTTTTCATTTCTGAGTCCTTCATCTGACTCCTTGATCTCTTTCTTTGGGCTAGAGTCAAGTGTCTGTCCTTATTGTTTGTCTCCTCAAAGAGTCACTTCTAATGTTGGTTGCGTCTTTGTATTGTTTTCTTTGTTTCTATTTCATTGGTTTCTGCTCTGATTTTATTCTTTCTTGCCATTATTTTGGTTTGTGTTTGCATTTTTTTGCTTTTCCATTTTTTGCATTGCATCATTAAGACATCTACTTGTGTTCCATCTGATACTTTTAATGTAGGCACTTAGAGCTGTAAATTTCCCTTGTAAAACACCTTTCAATGTATCCCAGAAGTTTTGTTGTTTTGTGTTTTCATTTTCATTTAGTTCCAGGAAATTTTTTATTTCTGTCTTGATTTCTTCTTTGACTCATTCATCATTAAGTACTGAGTTGTTTTATCTCCAAGGAGTCTGTGTATTTACTAGAGATATATTTGCTGTCAAGTTTAAGTTTTGTTGTATTGGGATAAGATAGGACAGGTATTTCAATCTTTTTGAATTTGTAAATACCTGTTTTGTGTTCCATGATTTGGTCTATTTTTGAAGAGCTCCCATGTTTTAAAGAGTAGAATAATTTTTCTTTGCAGTTTGTGGGTGATACTATATAGATATCTGTTGAGTCTAGGAGATTTTAGATGTGACTTAATTCTGATATATTTCTTTTTAGTTTTTTCCCAGATGACCTGTCTGTTGGAGAAAGTGGGCCTCTGAATTCACATACTACTAGTAGATTTTTGTTACTTTGTCACTAAACATAATAGTACAATTTTTATAAAATTAGCTGCCCCAGTATTGGATACATACACGTGTAGAGTTGTAATGTCTTTTTGATTACTCTTTCCTTGATTAGAATGTAGTTTCCTGTTTTACTTTTTCCAATTAGTTTTAAATTAAAATCTACTTTGCCAGATGTTATGGTGGCATGCAGGCTTACTTCCTGAATTTATGTAACTGGAGTATTTTGTCTGTCATTTTATTCTAAGGTGGTGTCTATCTTTAAAATCAAGATATGTTTCTTGAAGAGAACAAGCAGATGGATTTTGTTTTATGATCCATTCAGCTAGTCCACATTTTTAAATGAAGAATTGAGGCCTTTGATATTTAAGATATTATAGAAACTTCTGTTATTTGTGGTCACTGTGCTGTTGAAATTTTTTGTTTTCTGTGGTCTCAGTGGTGTTTCATGTTGTAATAATTATGTCTTATTTCTTTCCACCATCTCTGCTGTGCTCATTGCTCTCTTCAGTCTAAAATATAACTTTGTGTATTTTCTTTAGTTCTGGTTTGATGGATATGATTTTGTAGGCCATTTATGTCTTGGAAAGTTTTTATTTTTCCTTCAGTGTGGCAGTTATTTTTGCTGGGTACATTTCTCTAGGCTGGCCAACATAGTCTTTCAGGACTTGACATGCTTTGCTCTAGGCTTTTCTGGCTCCCATGGATTCCATTTATAAATCAGCTTCTATTCTCTTGGATTTTCATTTATATTTGCCTTGTGTATTGTTTTCTCTTGTAGCTTTTAACACATCTTCTTATTATGTTTTTTAAGTGATAACTAAAATTTATTCTAAAATATTTTTCTTTGTTAGTGTTTTAGTAATAATATGCTGTAGGGATTTTCTTTTCTGGTCTTGTCTATTGGTGTACTCTGTGCTTCTTCTATATATTTGGATGTATCTTTCCTTAGTTTCAGGAACTCTTCTTCTGTGAAACTGACCTTATTGAAAAACTTGTCTGTGTCATTGACCTGGAATTCTTCTCCATCATCTATGCCAATAATGTAAAGATTCGGTTTTTCTCAAAGCATCCCACATTTCCTTTACTGTTTTCAATTTTTCATATTTCTTGATTATTTTTATCCTCTATTCTATCTTGCATCCTAACTTCTCCCTTCTGCTTGTTTCCTCTGGCATGGAAGGCTGTCCTGGAGTTTCTGGCTGGACTGTGTGTTTTTTCTGTCCTGTCCTCATTTCTGCTTGAGTCTTCTTCACACTTTCTATTTCTTCGTTGAATTCCATGTACAAGTCTTGCATTGTCTTCATCATTTACTTCAGGTTTATGTTTGTGTTTTCACGGGCATCATCATGGAATTGATTTTCCTTGAGTTATTTCTCCTTAGTTTCATTGAACTGTTTGTGTTTTCTTTCAACTGCTTAAATTACTCTATGAATAAAAGTAATGTTCTTTTATAGTCTTTGTCCTGAATTTTATTAGGTAATACTCATTGGCAAACATTTCTACTAGACTGGTATATTTGGAGAGAATATACTGTCTGTATCTGTGATATTATTGGTATTTTTTGGTAATATTTGGGTATGTGGATGTTTTATTACTCCTAATATTCATATACACAATGCAGATTGTGGCAAAAGAGATTATATATAAGCTTGTTATGTCTAGAGGTTGAAAATGGCTTATGTGTAATGAAATAAAATACAAAGAATGGCTTGGGCTATTGTACAGCATGTGGGTCCTTACTGATGCCTGAAGTGTGGGGATATATCTGGCTGGATACAGAATTTGAATGTTGCTGAAACATTCATGAATAATTAAAATATGCTGGAGGTATTATCATTTCAGTTATAAGTTTTACTATAGAGTTATAGTAATAAAAACAGAATGGTATTGGCATAAAAGCAAACACATAGGCCAATGAAATTGAATTGAAGACTCAGACATAAATCCACACACATATGGACACCTGATATTTTATGACGAATCCAAAAACACACACTGAAAAAAGGAAGCATCTTCAACAATGATGCTCATCTAACCGGATGACTGCATGCAGAAGAATGCAAATAGACACACACTGATTTTTCTGCACAAAACTAAACTGCAGATGGATCAATAACTTCAACATAAGGCCAGATACATTGAACCTCATAGAGGAGAAAGTGGGGAGTGCTCTTAAACCAGTTTTCACAGGAATGACCTTCTGGAGAGAATATCATTAGCACAATCACTAAGAACATCAATTAATATGTAGGACCTCATGATGCTGAAGTGGTTCTGTATAACAAGGACACCAGAACTTGAGCAAAGTTACATTCTACTAAGTTGGAAAATATTTCTACCAATTATATATCTGAGAGATGGCTAATATATAAAATGTATAAAGAACTCAAAAGAGAGCTGAACATCAAAAATACAAGACAGTTAAAATGGGGTACAGAAGGAAGCAGAGTGTTCTCAAAAGATAAAACTGACCAAGCGTTGGTGGCGCACGCTTTTAATCCCAGCACTCGGGAGGCAGAGGCAGGTGGATCTCTGTGAGTTCGAGGCCAGCCTGGGCTACCAAGTGAGCTCCAGGAAAGGCTTGTTTAATTTCATTTCTGCTTTTATGGAGTGTGTGTGTGTGTGTGTGTGTGTGTGTGTGTGTGTGTGCACGTGTGTGTGTGTGTGTATGTCTTTAGGACATTTTCTGTCCTAAAGAGGGAGAAAATAAGAGAAAGAGGGAGAGAATACAAAATTGGGTGGTGTCTTAGAGTTTCAATTACTGTGAAGAGATGCCTTGACCAAACCAAGTTTAATAATTAGAAACATTTAATTTGACTGGCTTACACTCTCAGAGGTTACTCCATTATCATCACACAGGAAACATGGTGTCATACAGGCAGGCATGGTGCTGCAGAAGGAGGTGAGAGTTCTGTAGGCACCAGGAAGTTAACTGAATCATGTGTAGCTTGAGCATAGGAGACCTCAAAGCCTGACTCAACAGCGACACACTCCCTCCACAAAGGCCACTTGTACTTAAACAGGGCCACGCTTCCTAATAGTGCCACTCCATATGAGCTTATTTAGGCCAATTACATTCAAACTACCAAAGGTGTGTAGGGACAAAATAAAAAAAATGACACAAAGCACAGGTGGGGGAATCAGGGAAGTGTAGATAGTATGGTCATGGATATGATCAAATAAAGTAGGATTTCAAAAAATGACTAAAATAATGATTTTAAAATTCTTCTTATGTACTTTTGTTTGGTTGTTTTTTCTGTTTTTACATCCCAATCAAATTTTCCCCTCCCTCCTTGTCTCTTCCCAGTTCCTTCCCCCACCTCCATCACTGTCCCATCCAGTCCTCTTCCATTGTTTCTCTTAAGGTACATCAGGCTTCCCCATGGATGTCAGCCACCCATGGTATATCAAATTTCAGTGAGACTAGGCACAATCCTCTCCTATTAAGGCTGGACAATATAACTCAATAGGAGGAAAGTCAGAGAAAGCAGGTGACAGAGTCAGAGATAGCCACTACCCCCACTTTTAGGAATCCCACAAGAATACCAGACTACATATCTGTAACAAATGGGCAGAGCACCTAGGTAAGTCCCATGTAGGCTTTCTGGTTAGTGGTTCAGTCTCTGTGAGCCCTTATGAGCCCAGATTAGTTGGTTATGTGGGTTTTCTTGTGGTTCCCTGACACCAATGGATCCTATAGTCCTTCCTCCTCCTCTTCCTCAGGATTCCCCAAACTTCACCTAATATTTGGCTGTGAGTTTCTGCATCTGATTCTGTCAGTTGCTAGGTAAAATCTCTCTGATGACTTCTGGGCTCAGCATCAATGTCCCTGGTTTGTGGGATGTAGCATGGTTCTCCTTTACTTTACAGATAGTTCATTTTCATTTTCCATATATAGTTGAGTATTGTTCTTTCAAGGTCTATAAAGAATTATCATGGAATTTCAATGAATGAGGATTGCACTGAATCTGTACCATTTTTGGGTACGATGACCATTTTTACTATCTTAACCCTGCTGATCTATGAGCATGGGCAATCTTTCCTGCTTCTTTCTTTAAAGACTTGAAGTTCTTGTTGCCCAGGTCTTTCACCTTCTTGGTTAGAGTTACCACAAAGATATTTTATATTATTTGTGGCTATGGTAAAGGGGATTGTTTCCTTTATTTCTTCCTCAGCCCCTTTATCATTTGTATGAAGAAGGGGTACTGTTTTTTTTAGTTGTATCCAGCCACTCTGCTGAATGTGTTTATCATGTGTAGGAGTTCCCTGGTAGAATTTTTGGGGTCGCTTGTGTATACTATTATATCATCAGCAAATAGTGAAAGTTTGACTTCTTCTTTTCCAGTTTGTGTCCCCTTGATCTCCCTTAGTTGTCTTAGTGCTCTATCTAGAAATTCAAGTACTGTATTGAATAGATATGGGGAGAGTAACCAGCCTTGTCTTGTCCCTGATTTTTGTGGAATCTTTTGAATTTCAGTTTAATTTGATGTTGGCTGTCAGCTTGCTATATGTTGCCTCTATTATCTTTAGGTGTGTTCCTTGCATTCCTGATCTCATAAAGACTTTTATCATAAAGGGGTATTGGATTTTGTGAAAGGCTTTTTCAGCATCTAGTCAGATGATCATGTGTTTTTTTTTCCAGTTTGTTTATGTGGTGGATTACACTGACAGATTTTTGTATGTTGAATCAGCCCTGCATCTCTGAGAAGAAGCCTACTTGAGCCTGGTGGATGTTCTTTGTGATATGTTTTTGGATTTGGTTTGCAAGTAATTTACTGGGTATTTTTGCATCAAAGTTAAAGAGAGAAGTTGGTCTATAAATCTCTTTCTTTTTGAGTCTTGGTGTGTTGCAGGTATCAGGGTGACTGTGCCCTCATAGAATGAATTGACAATGTCCCTTCTGTTTCTATTTTGTGGAATAATTTGAGGAGTATTGGTAGTAGCTCTTCTTTGAAGGTCTGATAGAATTTGGCACTAAAACTGTCTGGCCCTGGGCTTTTGTTGGTTGGGATATTTTTAATGATGATTTCTATTTCCCTGGAAGTTATAGGCATATTTAGATTGCTTATCTGTTTTGATATAAATTTGGTATGTGGTACCTATCTAGAAAACTATCCATTTCTTATAGATTTTCCAAATTAGTGGAGTACTGATTTGTGAAGTATGACCTAATGATTCTTTGGATTTCCTCAGTGTCTGTTATGTCCTGCTTTTGGTTTCTGATTTTGTAAATTTAGATATTTTCTTGTTGCTTTTTAGTTAGTTTTAATAAGGGTTTGACTATCATGCTGATTTTCTCAAAGTACCAACTCTTTGTTTCATTGATTTCTCTGTATTCTCTTTGTTTCTATTTATTGACTTCAGCATTCACTTTTATTATTTCTTGCCACCTACTCCTCTTAGGTAGGCCTTCTTCTCTTTGTTCTACAGCTTTCAAGTGTGCTGTTAAGTCTCTGGTATGAAAATTCTCTAATTTCTTTATATAGACACTTGGTGCTATGAATTTTTCTCTTAGCACTGCTTTCCTTGGGTCCCATCAGTTTGCTTACGTTGTGTATTCATTTTCATTGAATTCTAGGAAGGCTTTAATTTCTTTCTTTATTTCTTCCTTGACCTAGTGGTCATTCTTTAGAGAATTGTTTAGTTTTCCTAAGTTTGTAGGCGTCGTCTTGCTTAATCCATGGTGGTCTGATAGGATACAGAGGGTTATTTCAATATTTTTATAGCTACAGAGATTTGCTTTGTGTCCAAGTATATGGTCAATTTTGGAGAAGGTTCTATGAGGTGCTGAGAAGAAGAGATATTCTTTCGTGTTTGGGTGAAATGTTTTGTAGATACCTGATAGGTCCATTTGAGTCATAATATCTGTTAATTCTGTTATTTCTTAGTTTAGTTTCTATCTGGATGGCCTACCCAATGGCGAGAGTGTGGTGTTGAAGTTTCCCACTATTAATGTGTGGGGCTCAATGTGTGATGTAAGCTTTAGAAATGTTTCTTTCACAAATGTCACAAATGTGAATTTGAGGCATAGATATTCAAAATCGAGATGTCATCCTGGTGGATTTTTCCAATTATGAACTTCCTTCTCCATCTCTTTTGATTAACTTTGGTTTGAGCCTATGCTGTTACATATTAAGATAGTTACACCAGCTTGCTTCTTAGGTCCATTTGATTGGAAAATCTTTTTTCAATCATTTACTCTGAGGTAATATCTACCTTTAATGTTGAGGTATCTTTATTGTATACAACAGAAGGATGAATCCTATTTTGTATCCATTCTGGTGGATGGATACAAAACACAGCCAGTGTGTTTTTATTGGGGGAATGGAGTCCCTTGATGTTGAGAGATATTAATGACCAGTGATTGTAATTGTTGTTATTATGTTGTTGGTGCTGGTGATAGTAGTGTGTGTGTGTGTGTGTGTGTGTGTGTGTGTGTGTGTGTGTGTGTGTGTGTGTGTGTGTGTTTTCCTTCTTTGGATTTTGCTGGTGAAAGATTATCTTTTTTTTTTTTTTTTAGTTTTTTCAAGACAGGGTTTCTCTGTGTAGCTTTGCGCCTTTACTGGAACTCGCTTTGGAGACCAGGCTGGCCTCAAATTCACAGAAATCCGCCTGCCTCTGCCTCCCAAGTGCTGGGATTAAAGGCATGCGCCACCACCGCCCGGCTAAGATTATCTTTTGCTAGTGTATGTGTCGGTATTATTTAACTTGGGTTAGAGTTTTCCTTTGAGTACCTTCTATAGGACTGGATTTGTGGGTAGGTATTGTTTAAATTTGACTTTTGATTTTTCTATCTATGGTGATTGAAGGTTTTACTGGGTGTATTAGTCTGGGCTGTCACCTGTTGTCTCTTAAAGTCTGTGGTTTGGAATCTCTGTTGAGAAGTCATGTGTGATTGTTATAGGTCAGCCTTTATATTTTACTTGGCCTTTTTTCCCTTGCAGCTTTTAGTAGTCTTTCTTTGTTCTGTACATGTAGTGTTTTGAGTATTATGTGACATGGGGACTTTCTTTTCTGATCTAATCTATTTGTTGTTGTTTTGGTAAGCTTCTTGTACTTTTATAGGCATGCCCTTCTTTAAGTAATGGAAAATTTCACCTATGATTTTGTTAATGTATTTTCTAGGTTTTTATGCTGAGATTCTTCTCCTTTTTTTCTGATTATTGCTAAATTTGGTCATTTCACGGTGTCCCAGATTTCTTTGATATTTTGTGTTAGGAGTTTTTTAGATTGAGTATTTTCTTTGCCCAATGAAACTACTTCTATTGCATTCAACATCTTGTATCTCTTGCATTCTGTTGGTGCTGTGTGGTGGTATTGTGTTCCCCAAAATATTGTGTACCTTAATAAACTTATCTGGGGTCAGAGACAGAACAGCCACAATATTAAACAAGAGGTTAGGCAGTGGTAGCATACGCCTTTAATCCTAGCATTCCAGAGGCAGAAATTCATGTGTTCAAGGATACACCCAAGCATGGTGATCCACGCCTTTAATCCCAGAAAGCAAGCCTTTAATCCCAGGGAGTGGTGGTAGAAAGCAGAAAGGTATATAAGGCGTGAGGACCAGAAACTAGAGGCATTTGGCCTGGAGAGGCCTTTGGCCTGGAGAAGCATGTGGCTGGTTAAGCATTTGGCCTGGTTAAGCTTTCAGGCTTCTAGCAGCAGTTCAGCTGAGACCCATTCTGGATGAGGGCTCGGGGCATCCAGTCTGAGGAAACAAGACCAAGACCAGCTGAGGATCCAGCGAGGTGAGATAGCTGTGGCTTATTCTGTCTCTCTGACCATCCAGCATTTCACCCCAATACCTGGCTCAGGTTTGATTTTATTAATAAGACTCTTTAAGATTCATGTTACAGTGCTGCTTGTATCTGTAGTTCATGTTTGCTCACCCAGATTGTCCTTTTCTTGAAATCCATCAGTTTGTGTTTTTATTATTGCTTCTATTTCAATTTTCATGCCATAAATACTTTTGTCAACCTGCTTGCATTATTCTTGGCTATCCTGACATTATTCAAGAGATTTGTTCATTTCATCTTATTATTTGATTAACTTTGCATCAATTTATTTAAAGGATTATTTCATTTCTCCTTAAGGACTTCTATCATATTCAATAAAGTTATTTCAAGGTCATTTTCTTTTGCTTTGGCAATGTTGAAATACTAAGGTCTTGATGTCACAGGATGGATGGTTCTTATGGGGTCATATTGCTTTAGCTGTTGTTTATTGTATTTTACACTGGCATTTATGCATCTGGGTTTGGAATGATTAGTTCTAGTCCCTGAATTCTGAGTTACTCTTCATTGGTTGGGTGTCTTCTTTCTCTGTTTCTGTTTGCTCTTTAGTTTTCTAGTCTTTGTGGCCTGGATTTCTGGCAGCTGATCTGACCTCTGGTCTAGTTGGGAATCCCTGTTCAAGTTGGAAGTTGTCCTTCTGGCTGTTAGCTTGGCCTTTGGTGTAGCAGGGGATCACTGTTCTTCTGACTGGTTTGGCCTGCATCTGTGATGGGGAATATCTTTCTGTATGCTGTGAATGTGTTGCTCTGATTGGTTGATAAATAAAATGCTGACTGGCCAGTAAGCAGGCAGGAAGTATAGGCAGGATAAACTGAAAAAAGAATTCTGGGAAGAGGAAGGCTAAGTCAGCAGAGACCAGCCCACAGTCCAGAGAGCAGCATATAACAGCATACAGGTAAAGCCACAGAACACGTGGCAGCATACAGATTAACAAAAATGGGCTGAGTTTAAGTGTAAGAGCTAGTCAGTGGTAGTCCTGAGTTAATGGCCATATAGTTATAATTAATATAAGCCTCTGTGTGTTTACTTGGGGGATGTGATTGAGAGAGATTTGTCCCTACTGCCAGCAGGCAGGGACACAAAAAGACTTTCTGACTACACACATGAGCAGCTGAAGACTGATCAAGCTGGTGTGACTTAAGTTTAGAATTCTTTAAAGGATTACTTGACAGTTTTACTTCAATTGAACAAGTAGATTACAATTTTATTTTCATTGTCCTAGAAAAACAAGAATAAACTTGTCAGCACATGGCGTATCATGAGGTATTCATGGCAGACAGTAGGAGGGGGGTGTCTAAAGAGTTAGTGTCCTTCTTAACATGATAGTAAGGCAGAATGAACAAGGCTACACACAACCTCAGTGCTCTTCATGGCTGAAGAACAAAATGTAAATAATTGTAGAAGCTTAAATGTTGCTTCATTTCCTCCCATAGATCAGCAGGAGTGTATCCCTTGCCCACTTCAAGAGTATTCAAACCCTGAAAGAAACAACTGCCTTCCCAAGTCAGTGACATTCCTGTCCTTTGAGGATTCTCTGGGCATGGCTCTGGCCTGCACAGCTCTGTGCTTCACTGTCAGCACAGCTGTAGTTTTGGGAATCTTTTTCAAACACCAAGACTCACCCATTGTTAAGGCCAATAACCGGATACTCAGCTTCATCCTGCTCATCTCCCTCCTCCTCTGCTTTCTATGTTGCTTCCTCTTCATTGGCTACCCAAGCACAGCCTCCTGCATATTGCAGCAAATTACATTTGCACTTGTGTTCACTCTGGCTCTGTCCACTGTTTTGGCCAAAACTGTAACTGTAATTCTGGCCTTTAGAGCCCTGAAACCAGGAAGGACAATGAGAAGGCTGCTTGACTCAGGCATCCATAACTCTGTCATCCCCATCTGTGTCCTGATCCAGCTTATTCTTCTTGGAGTCTGGCTGGGAACCTCGCCTCCCTATATTGAAGCAGATTTACACTCTGAACATAGTCACATCATCATTTTGTGCAACAAGGGTTCAGTTACTGCTTTCTACTGTGTGCTGGGATACTTGGGGATCCTGGCCCTAGTGAGTTTCACTCTGGCTTTCCTGGCCAGGAACCTGCCTGACACATTCAATGAATCCAAGTTCCTGACATTCAGCATGCTGGTGTTCTGCAGTGTCTGGGTCACCTTCCTCCCTGTCTACCACAGCACCAAAGATAAGGCCATGGTGGCTGTGGAGGTCTTCTCCATCTTGGCCTCCAGTGCAGGGCTGCTAGGATGCATCTTTTTCCCAAAGTGCTACATTATTCTTGTTAAACCTGATAATAACTCTTTGAAATATTTTAAGAACAAAATACAATCTAGAAAAATTTGATTGTTTTGATGAATTGAGTCTTTCTCATAAAATCCTTTAGTTTAGTATAGTAAAAATTGAACTTACTTCCTCTTCAAGGTGGTGTAGTACTTACTTTTCAGGAGTGGCTCTGTGCAACATTTATTGGCCTTCTGAAATTCATTTAGCCCCCTTTGAAGATACCTTAAAATTTATGAGCCTGAATGTAGCCATTATGAGACCATTAGTTATGCTCCTTGTGAGCTGCCTGTTTTTTCTTTATGGTTCTTAGTTGTTCTTTTGCAGAGCTACCAGCCTAAGCTGTGCTGGGATCAAGAAAAATGGGCCTTGGCGGTTTGTGTTCCTGGAATTGTATCCATGCCAGTGGATGCCCACATACTCCAGAAGAGAATTTGTCATTGCTGCTGCTGTTGTTGCTGTTATAGCAGTGGCGGCCACCGCTGCTACTGTTTCTGGGATTACCATTTCATAATTGCTTACTACAGCTAGCACAGTGGAGACTCTGGCAGCAAAAGTAGCTACCACAGTTAGTTAATTTTGCATTCTATGGGTCATGATGAATTTAATTCAAAAGTTATATACAGTTTGGTTGGCTTTGAAAATTATAAATTTATAAACTCAAGATCCATTTGCTTTTGAGATACCATCTTACAAGAACTCCAATTTGCAATAAGGCTCGTTAAAGAAGGGAATGGCTCAGTTGCCTTTAGCCTACTGGCTATGGGTGGGTTAGGACTTCTGTTGGTCTTTTCTGTGTTGAACACACAGATTGCAAGCTCAGTGCCACTTTATGATCTTTGGCAGCAGTTAACTATGCAGCTCACACATGATTGAGCCTGTATGATAATGAGTATTCAGAGACGGGTAATGTCTTGGGGGGGCACTCACCAACCTAAGACAGAGCGCCTGTGTGGCCTAGGCAGGCGTCTCCATGATGGGTAAGGTGACCTGTTGACGTCCCATGCAACCTAAGTCAGAAGCTCATTTTCTAGTAAAAGGGGGACCTGTAGGGCCCTGGCCCCCATTTTGGGTAACTGTTGCCTTGCTTGCTGACCTTGAACTTGATATCCTCCCTATGCTAATTCCCTGCCGGGTTCCACCCTCATGAATGCTTAAGGGAAGTTTCTTGTCTGTGTATGCTGCATAATGGGCGTTAACAGCTTAGATGCAAGATTGTAAAACATCGGTAGCGAACTTCTGCCCTCTGGGGTTCTCCCATTGTGCTGTAAGCCTGTATTTAAGACCGCCTCCCTCCTTCAATAAATGACATTCAGCAATAAAATAAAATAAAATTAAAAAAGAGAAATAAAAAAATTGAACTGAACTTTTCTGTAAGATTTTTCTGAAATATATATTTAAACAAAATAGAAGAGCCCCTCACTGTGTCTCACATACAATCTATTTCCAAATAGAAGCTACTGCTGAAAATTCACTTTATTTAGCTATTCTTGTTACTTATAAATTTATGGGCAATAGACATATTCAAAGTTCAACTATGGCCAAGAGAACAGCCCCCTGCAACACCAGTGAAAACCAGAGCCACAAGCCGACCTTGCACCAATTGGGAACTTGTAAGGCCCCATCTCTGGACTGGGCAGACCAGGTCCCTAGTTCCTAGGCCCTGGGGGAAACACCCTTTGCCCCTCCCCCAAGCCATTGGAGCACCAGGGACTAGCCAGCTGCCCCTCCCCCCACCTCCTTGCCAAGAAAACAGCCCCCTGTGACACCAGTGAAAACCAGAAACATAAGCCTACCCTGCACCAATTGGGAACAGAAAACAGGTCCCACCCTACACCCATTGGGAATAGCTGCTCCCTGAGACAGAGACCACTGGTGCCCATTGGACTAAGTTCTGCTCCCTGAGACACAAAGTACATCAGCACAGATTGGACCAAGAGCCTGGATTAGACCAAGAGCTCCCATTAGACCAAAAGTATCAATCGAACCAAAAGAGTCTCCCTCAGAAACAGACAGCACTTGCATGGAATGGAGGAAGGGCTGGGTAGACACCAGTGCAAAAATACAGTCAACAACATGAAGACCAATATGGCACCATCAGAACCTAGTGGTGTCATATCAGCAAGACCTGAACATCCCAAAGCAGAAGAAGCAGAAGAAATGCTCCTTTAAAATGACTTTAAGAAGATGATAGAGGCCTTTAAAGAGGAAATGAAAACTGCCCTTAAAGAATTCAAAGAAAAGACAAACAAATAATTGGGAGAAATCAGTAAATCCCTTAAAGAAAGCCAAGAAAAAGCAGTTAAACAGGTGAATGAAAAAGTCCAAGATTTGAAAACTGAAATAGAGGCAATAAAGAAGACACAAACTGAGGGAAGGCTGGAAATGGAATATCTGAGTAAACAAACAGGAACTACAGATGCAAGCATAACTAACAGAATGCAAGAGATGGAAGAGAGAATCTCTGGCATTGAAGATACAATAGAGGAAATAGATTCATCAGTCAAAGAAAACACTAAAGTCAAAAAAGTCATAACATAAAACATCCAGGAAATCTTCAACACCATGAAAAGACCAAACCTAAGAAAAATAGGGATAGAAGAAGGAGAAGAATACCAACTCAAAGGCATAGAAAATATATTCAACAACATCATAGAAGAAAAGTTTCCCAACTTAAAGAAGGAAGTGCCTATAAAGGTACAAGAAGCTTACAGAACACCAAATAGACTGGATCTAAAAAAAAATCCCTTGCCACATAATTATCAAACCACTAAACATACATAATAAAGAAATAATATTAAGAGCTCCAAAGAAAAAAAGACCAAATAACATATAAAGGCAAACCCATCAGAATAACATCTGACTTCTCAATGGAGACTCTGAAAGCCAGAAGGTCCTGGACAGAACTTATGCAGACACTAAGAGACCATGGATGTCAACCCAGACTATTATATCCAGCAAAACTCTCAATCACTATAGATGGAGCAAACAAAATATTCCATGATAAAACCAGATTTAAACAATACCTATCCACATATCCAGCCCTACAGAAAGCACTAGAAGGAAAAATCCAACCTAAGGAAGTTAGATACAACCATGAAAATACAGGCAATAGATAATCCCACACCAACAAATATGAAAGAAGAGAAACACACAATTACCAACAAAAATAACAGGAATTAACAATCACTGTTATTAATATCCATTAATATCAATGGTCTCAATTCACCTATAAAAAGACATAGGCTGACAAAATGGATACAAAAACAGGATCCATCCTTCTGCTGCATACAAGAAACATACCTCAACTTTAAAGACAGACACTACCTCAGAGTAAAAGACTGGGAAAAGACTTTCCAATCAAATGGACTTAAGAAGCAAGCTGGTGTAGCTATCCTAATATTTAATAAAATAGACTTCAAACTAAAATCAATTGAAAGAGATCAGCAAGGACATTACATACTTATCACAGGGAAAATCCACCAAGATAAAGTCTTAATTCTGAATATTTATGCCCCAAATACAAGAGCACCCACATATGTAAAGGAAACATTTCTAAAGCTTAAATCACACATCAAGCCCCACACATTCATAGTGAGAGATTTCAACACACCAACTCACCAGTGGGTGAATCTGCCAGACTGAAACTTAACAGAGAAATAAGGGACCTAACAGAAGTTATTGCTCAAATGGACTTAATAGATACATACAGAACATTTCACTGAAACACAAAAGAATATACCTTCTTTTCAGCACCCCATGGAACCTCCTCTAAAATCGACCACATGCTCGATCACAAAGCAAATTTCAATGGATAAAAAAAAATTGAAATGGCCTCCTGTATCTTATCTAACCACCATGGCTTAAAGTTTGATTTCAACAACAACAAAATTTTCAGAAAGCCTCATGGAAACTGGACAATGCCCAAATGAGTCACCAATGGTCAAGGAAGAAATAAAGAAATTAAGATTTCCTAGAATTCAATTAAAATGAAAGTACAACATACCCAAACTTATGGGACACTATGAAAGCAGGGCTAAGAGGAAAATGCATAGCACTAAATGCACACATAAAGAAGACGGAGAAATCTAACAGTCATGACTTAACAGCACAACTGAAAACTCTAGAACAAGAAGAAGCAAACTCACCTGGAAGGCATAGATACCAGGAAATGATCACATTGAGGGCTGAAATCAATGAAATAGAAACAAACAGAAAAATACAAACAATAAATAAAACAAAGAGTTGGTTCTTTGAAAAAAAATCAACAAGATAGATAAGCCCTTATCCAAATTAACCAAAAGGCAGAGAGACAGCGAGAGAGCATCCAAATTAACAAAATCAGAAATGAAAAGGGAAACATAACAACAGACAATGAGGAAACCCAAAGAATCATCAGGTCATACTTCAAAAACCTGTACTCCACAAAATTGGAAAATCTGAAAGAAATGGAAAGTTTTCTGGATAGGTACCATATACCAAAGTTAAATCAAGACCAGATAAACAATTTAAATAGACCAATAACCCTTAAGGAAATAGAAACAGTCATTAAAAGTCTCCCAACTAAACATAGTCCAGGACCAGATGGTTTCATCACAGAATTCTACCAGATTTTCAAAGAAGAGATAATTCCAATACTCTTCAAATTGTTCTATACAACAGAAACAGAAGGAACATTATCAAATTCTTTTTATGAGGCTACAGCTACCCTGATACCCAAACCACACAAAGATGCAACAAAGAAAGAGAATTAAATACTATCTCTCTCATAAACACTGATGCAAAAATACTGAATAAAATAATGGCAAACAGAATCCAAGAACACATCAAAAAAGTATCCACTATGATCAAGTAGGCTTCACCCCAGGGATGCAAGGATGATTCAACATACAAAAATCTGTCCATGTAATACACCATATAAACAAACTGAAAGAAAAAAAAAACCACATGATCATTTCACTGGATACCGAAAAAGCCTTTGACAAAATCCAACATCCCTTCATGATAAAGGTCCTAGAGAGATCAGAAATACAAGGAACATACCTAAACATAATAAAGGCAATTTACAGCATGCCAGCAGCCAACATCAAATTAAATGGAGAGAAACTCAAAGTGATTGCACTAAAATCAGGAACAAGACAAGGCTGTCCACTCTCCCCATATTTATTCACTACAGTACTTGAAGTTCTAGCTAGAGCAATAAGACAACAAAAGGAGATCAAGGGGATACAAATTTGAAAGAAGAAGTCAAAGTTTCATTATTTGCAGATGATAAGATAGTATACATAAGTGAACCCAAAAATTCTACCAGGGAACTCCTACAGCTTATAAACTCCTTCAGTAATGTGGCAAGATACAAGATTAACTCAAAAAAAATCAGGAGCCCTCCTATATACAAATGAAAAAAGGGCTGAGAAAGAAATCGGAGAAACATCACCCTTTACAATAGCCACAAATGATATAAAATATCTTGGAGTAACTCTAACTAAGCAAGTGAAGGACCTGTATGACAAAAACTTTAAGTCCCTGAAGAAAGAAATTGAAGAAGATATCAGAAAATGGAAAGATCTCCCATGCTCATGGAGAGGTAGGATTAACATAGTAAAAATGGCAATCTTACCAAAAGCAATCTACAGATTCAATGCAATCCCCATCAAAATCTCAACACAATTCTTCACAGACATGGAAAGAACAATACTCAACATAATATGGAAAAACAAAAAAACCCAAGATAGCTAAAAGAATCTTGTACAATAAGGCAACCTCTGGAGGCATCATGATCCCTGACTTCAAGCTCTACTATAGAGCTACAGTAATAAAAACAGCTTGGTATTGTCATAAAAACCGACATGTGGACAAATGAAATAGAACTGAAGACCCTATCATTAATCCACACATGTCTGAATACCTAATTTTTACAATGAAGCCAAAACTGTACCATGGAATAAAGCATCTTCAACAAATGGTGCTGGCATAACCTGATGTCAACATGTAGAAGAATGCAAATAGATCCATAACTGTGACAGTGCATAAAACTTAAGTCCAAGTGGATCAAAGACCTCAACATAAATCCAGTTACACTGAACCTGATAGAAGAGAAAGTAGGAAGTAGTCTTGAATGCATTGGCACCAGAGACCACTTCCTAAATATAACACCAGTAGCACAGACACTGAGAGCAACAATTAATGAATGGGACCTCTTGAAACTGAGATGCTTTTGTAGGGCAAAGGACATGGTCAATAAGACAAAAGACAGCCTACAGAATAGAAAAAGATCTTCATTAACCCCACATATGACAGAGAGCTGATCTCCAGAATATACAAAGAACTCAAGAAACTAGACATCAAAATACCTAACAGTCCAATTAAAAATGGGCTATAGAATTAAACAGAGAATTCTCAACAGAAGAATCTCAAATGGCCAAAAGACATTTAAGGAATTGCTCAACATCCTTAATCATCAGGGAAATGCAAATCAAAATGACTCTGAGATACCATCTTACACCCATCAGAATGGCTAAGATCCAAAACACTGAAGACAGCTTATGTTGGAGAGGGTATGGAGCAAGGGGAACACTCCTCCACTGTTGGTGGGAATACAAACTTGTATAGCCACTTTAGAAATCAATATGGTGGTTTCTCAGAAATTTGGGAATCAATCTTCCTCAAGACCCAGCTATACCACTCTTGGGCATATACCCAAGGAATGCTCAACCATACTACAAGGACACATGCTTAACTATGTTCATAGCAGCATTATTTGTAATAGCCAGAATCTAGAAACAACCTAGATGCCCCTCAGCTGAAGAATGGATAAATAAAATGTGACACATATACACAATGGAGTACTACTGAGCAGAGAAAAACAATTACATCATGAGCTTTACAGGCAAATGGATGGAACTAGAAAATATCACCCTGAGGTAACTCAGACTCAGAAGGACAAACATGGTATGTACTCACTCATAAGTGGATACTAGATATAAAGCAAATGATAACCAGACTGCAACCCGCATCTCCAGGCAGGCTAGCTAGTAAGAAGGACCCTAAGTAGGATGCATGGATTGGCCAGCCATGTAGAAATGGATGAGATTTACAAGAGCAAACTGGGGATGAGGGGGGTAATGGAGGGCAAAGAACGGAGGATGTGTACTTAGGAGAGCAGGAAGTTCAAGTTGGAATGGCAACAGAGAGTGAGAGCAAGGAAAGAGATACCATGATAAATGAAGACACCATGGGAATAGGGAGAAGCAGAGTGCTAAGGAGGTTCCCAGGAATCCACAAGGATGACGCCACCATAGACTACTGCAATAGTCGAGAGGGTGCCTGAGCTGACCTATTCTGGTGATTGAATGGCTGAATATCCTAACTGTCATGATAGAACCCTCATTCAGTCACTGATGGAAGCAGATGCAGAGATCCATGGCCAGGTCCCAGGCAGAGCTCCAGGAGTCCAATCCATGAGAGAGAGAGAGAGAGAGAGAGAGAGAGAGAGAGAGAGAGAGAGAAGGGATTCTATGAGCAAGAAATATTGAGACCATGACTGGAGAAATACAGAGACAACTAGTTAAAGTAGTGGAAATGCATGAACTGTGGACCAATAGCTGAGGAGCCTCCATGGTACTGGACTAGGCGCTCAGGATAAGCAAGAGAGTTGTTTAGCTTGAACTGTATAGGAGGTCCCCAGGCAGTGGGATCTGGACCTGTCCCTAATGTATGAGCTGGCTTTTTGGAGCCTAGTGCCTATGGTGAGACATTTTGTGCAGCCTTGATGCAGGGAGGAGGGGCTTGGACCTGCCTCAACCGAATGTACCAGGCTCCGCTGACTCCCCATTTGAGGGCTTGCCTTGGAGGAGGTGGGAATGGGGGGTCAGTTGGGGGGGAGTGAGAGGGAGAAACTGGGCCTAGCTTGGGCTTCTGAAAACACAGAGCCTACCCTTAGTAACATACTTTCTGCAACAAGGTCATGCCTTCATCACACCTAATCTCCTTCAAGCTGGGCTATTAACTTATGACCAAGCATTCAAATGTATGAGCCTGTAGGGGATATGGTTATTCAAACCACCACAGTTCCTTAGTTGTACTTTCTTGGCCTGTATTTTCTATTCAAAACAAGATTAAAAGGATCTAAGTGAGTGTAGTTAAATAGGAATACATTTTAAGCAATTAAAAAAAAAGAAGTCTCACACCTAAAAGCAAAAATAAATCAAGAATTAGTACTCATCATTTGGTAATAACTCAATGTTAATGGACTCCATTCCACAACAAACTGATAGAATGAACATTCAATTAGAAAATAAGATCCCCTTCACCAACTATTACCCTGTGGCACCAGCAACCACTGGACCCACATGCCCCTCTTGCACTGATTGGGAAGAATAGGTAAGGCCCCAAGCTCCTGACTAGACAGCTCAGTAATCTAACCCTAGGCCCCAGGGGCACATTCCATGCCCCTCCTACCCAGCCACAGCAGTCCCAGAGACGGGGGCAGCAGCCTCCTCCCCAGCCCCCTTGCCAACCATCCCCCTGCAGCAGCAGTGACCACCAGAGCCACATGCCCCTCTTGCACAATTGGGAAGAAGAGGTAAAACCCCAATTTCCTGACTGGACAGTCCAGTACTCTAGCCTCTAGGCCCTGGAGCCACATTTTGTGCCCCTAGCCCCCCAGCTACAGCAGCCCCAAATACTGGGCAGCAACCTCCTCCCTAGCCCCCTTGGCAAATCCCCCACCCCTGCACGGCACCAGTGACTGCTAGAGCCACAGGCCCCACCACCTACAGGGATTGGAAGAAGAGGACCCAGAGCTCTACCTGTATGGATTGAAGAAAGAAATGGGTAGACAGCAGTGTAAGAACACATTCAACAACATAAAGAGCAACATGGCACCACCAAACTTAGTGACCCTACAACAGCAAGACCTGAACATCCCAACACAGATGATCCAGAAGAAAATGACCCTAAAAATAATTTTAAGAAGATGATTACTTAAAGAGTAAATGAAAAATTCCCTTAAAGGAATGGTGGAAAAGACTAACAAAAAAACTGGAAGAAATCAATAAATCCCTTAAAGAAAGCCAAGGAAAAAAACAATTAAACAGGTGAAGGAAACAGTTCAAGACTTGAAAATTGAAACAGAGGCAATAAAGAAAACACAAACTGACAGAATGCTGGAGATGGAAAATCTAAGTGAATAAACAGGAACTACAGAGGCAAGCATAGCCAACAGAGTTCAAGAGATGGAAGAGAGACTCTTAGGCACTGAGGATAGGATAGAGGAAAGAGATTCGTCCGTCAAAGAAAATGTTAAATCCAAGAAATTCTTAATGGAATACAACCAGGAAAACTGGGATACTATGAAAAGACCAAACCTAGGAATAATAGGGGTAGAAAAAGGAGAATAATTCCAGCTCAAAGACATGGAAAATACTTTCAACAAAATCATAATAGAAAACTTTCCCAACCTAAGAAAAGACATGCATATGAAGGTACAAGAAGCTTGCTGATCACCAAATAGACTAGACCAAAAAAATACCCTTGACACATAATAATCAAAACACTAAACATATAGAATAAAGACAGAATATTAAGAGCAGCAAAGCAAAAAGGTAAAGTAACATATAAAGGCAGACTTATCAGAATTACGCCCAAATTCTCAATGGAAACTCTGAAGGCCAGAAGGTCCTGAACAGATGTACAGCAGACACTAGGAGACCATGGATGCCAGCCTGGACTATTATACCCAGCAAAGCTTTTAATCACCATAGATGGAAAAAACAAGATATTCCATGACAAACCAGATTTAAACATTATATATCCTCAAATCCACAGCCCTACTGAAAGTACTAAAAGGAAAAGTCTAACTCAAGGAAGTTAGCTGCAACCCCCAAAATGTAGGCAATCGATACCCTCACACCAGCAGGGCCCCAAAGGGAAACAAACACATACTATGACCACCACCAACAAAACAAAGAATAACAAGAATTAACAATCATTGGTCATTAATATCTCTTAATATCAATGGACTCATTTCACCCATAAAAAGACACAGATTAACAGAATGGGTGAAGAAACAGGATCCACCCTTCTGCTGTATACATGAAACACACCTCAACCTCAAAAACAGACATTATCTCAGAGTAAAGTTTCAGAAAAAAATTTCCAATCAAATGGACCTAAGAATCAAGCTGGTGTAGTTATCCTAATTTCTAACAAAGTAGACTTCAAACTAAAATTAATCAAAAGAAATGGAGAAGGACATTTCATATTTATCACAGGAAAAATCCATCAAGATGATGTCTCAATTCTGAATATTTATGCCTCAAACACAAGGGCACCTACATTTGTAAAAGAAATATTACTAAATCTTAAATCACACATCAAAGCCCACATACTAATAGTGGGAGACTTCAACACCTCACTCACAACACAGTACAGGTCTGCCAGACAGAAACTTAACAGAGAAATAAGGAAATAAGGAACAGATGATATGACTCAAATGGACCTAACAGACATCTATGGAACATTTTACCCAACAACAAAAGAATATATCTTCTTCTCAGCAACTCATGGAACCTTTTCCAAAACTGACCACATACTTGATAACAAAGCAAATCTCAACAGATACAAAAACATTGGAAAACTCCCCTCTATCTTATTGGACCACCATGGCTTAAGGTTAGAACTCAACAACAACACAAATTGCAGAAAGCCTACAAGCTCATGGAAACTGAGCAATGCTCTGTGGTGATATTTTATTTGTGCTGAAATGTGGTGATATTTCATTTGTGCATTAATAAATAAAGCTTGCCTGGCAATCAGGGGGGAAAGGCCAGCCATTTTAAGTAAACAGAGAAGTCATGCAGCACACGCCCTTAATTCCTTAGCAGGCAGAATCTCTGTGTGTTCAAGGCCACACTAGGGAACAGAGACAAGCATGGTGACACATACCTTTAATCCCAGTACCAACCAAAGAGGCCTGGAGGTATGTACAGACAGACAGAAAGCGACAGAGCTATGTAGGAACAGGAAGTGTCTGGACTAAAATAGCCAATAAGAGGGCAGAACAGCAAGGCAATAAAGGCATAGGTAGACAGGAAGTAACATGCATTTGGAAGCTGCCGAATTGGTTAGGTAAGGTTGGCTGGTGGCTTTCCCTATTTCCCTGATCTAAGGCTTTCACCCCTATATTTGGCTCCATATTTTTTATTTAATAAGACCATTTAGAAATTTGTCTACATTTGGCATCCAACTGTGGAGCAGGAATTCACAAAAAAGCCACTTGTCTGTGGCCTTGTGGGCCCCAGCTTGGCTGTAGCAAGTGGCCAGAGCTGCACTTGGCTGGAGCTGAGGGAGCTACAAGTGTCCAGACTGCTTGTGGGCTTACAGAGCCCCTGGTTCAGGTGCAATTGCATGACTCAGGCCAGAGCATGTGGCTGGAATTTCTTTGTTTTTTTTTCTCCTGTTGGGTAGTTCTCTCTCTCTCTCTCTCTCTCTCTCTCTCTCTCTCTCTCTCTGCCTCAACACTAGGCAGCTGCTTTGAAATTCTCTTGGACTTCTTTGTTCTATGCAGTCGACAGACTTGGTAAGTCAATTAAGATATCTTAAAGGGTGAAATTAGTTAAAAGAGAATTTTTTCACACATTAAAAAGTGGGGCCGGGAGGTGGTGGCGCACGCCTTTAATCCCAGCACTCAGGAGGCAGAAGCAGGCGGATCTCTGTGAGTTCGAGACCAGCCTGGGCTACCAAGTGAGTTCCAGGAAAGGCACAAAGCTACACAGAGAAACCCTGTCTCGAAAAACCAAAAAAAAAAAAAAAAAAAAAAACAAAGTGGGAAACATTTGTACCATGAAAGAAACTTGGTCTCTGATAACATATTAGGCAGTCTGAAAATGGAACAATTACATGAGAGGATAATTAGTGTTGATGGGATGTATGTAACATCAATTATGGATATTATTTGTTTGACCATCTTTATTTAGCATTGAGAAGGTTGGTCAACTTGAGAGCCAAGATAAAATCTTTAGAAAAACCTGTTAAAAGGAATTACAGAGAAATTCAGACCCAGACAGAAGTTTTTTTTTTGTTTTTTGTTTTTTTTTTTGGTTTTTCGAGACACAGTTTCTCTGTGTAGCTTTGTGCCTTTCCTGGATCTCGCTCTGTAGACCAGGCTGGCCTCAAACTCACAAAGATCCGCCTGCCTCTGCCTCCCGAGTGCTGGGATTAAAGGCATGCACCACCACCGCCCGGCTAGACAGAAGAATTTATAGGTGACCCTAGCTCAGGATTGACTTTAGAAAAACCTGTTAAAATGACTTACAGAGAAATTTAGACTCAGACAGAAGAATTTGAAAGTGAACTTAGCTCAGGATTGAATTATACAGTTACAGACTGAATTATACAGGTTACCAGACAACAGACTTCAATCTACCCAGTAACCTTACAGGAACTGCCAGATGCTCATGTTCAAGCTAATTGGACCCCAGTGGAAATGCTAGATTTAAGGAGATTTAAGAAAACTATAGTATCATGTGGCATGCATTCTCCATTTGTAAAGCAGATGTTAAACTTGTCAACTTGTAATAGAATTATACATCAAGCCTGGAAAGAATTAGTTGCAGTGGTGCTAGAGGCCAGTCTACATTTACAGTGGAAAACTTGGTTTAGGAGGAAGCTAAAACTATAGAACAGTGACGTAGGACTAGGGGTGTGGAAATTTCCCAGGATCAGCTTTTTTGAGAAGTCGAATACACTGATATACAAAGACAATGGCTATATGATAACCAAACCTTAATTCTATGCTGCATGGCAGCCATGAATGCATGGGTCAGAATTGAGGAAGCAGGAAAGAAAATTGAATCATTTACAAAAGTTATACAGAACCCCAGAGAATCCTTCACAGATTTCTTACAAAGGCTGTCTTCAGGAGTAAATAGAATAATACCAAATTCAGAAGCTAGACAGATAATTGAATCTTTGGCTTTTGAGAATGTGAATGCAGCATGCAAAAGAATAATCAGGCCATTAAAGGCAAGATCAGCACCCTTGGAGGATTGGATTAAGGACACAATTAATATTGAGTCTCATGACCATGATGATATGTGGATGGGAGAGGTGATATCAAAAGCTTTGAGGAAAAATGTCAGATGTTTTAGTTGCAGTAAACAAGGTCATTGGAAAAGGGAGTATAAACAGGGAATTCCTAGAAAGAATGTTTATTCAAGGAACAATGGTAACAGAATGCCCCTTCCTTCTGGATTATGCAGAAGGTGTGGTAAGGATAAACATTGGACCAAGGAATGTAGATCAACAAGGGACAGACAAGGTAATCCTTTGTCTCTGTCCTCGGGAAACTCCCAGAGGGGCCTCATGAAGGCCCCCATGGCAAATTCAGTTCAGACCTTTCCAGCCATGATAGAAGAAACCCCTTCTCAGAAAATGAAATAACTAAATGCCTATTGGAATAAACCAGGCTGCTCAGGGTGAGAGAACAGCTATAGCAGAAAGAACAGGAAATTCAGGAGAAAGCATAAAGCAATTTTTTGGCAAATTTCTATAAATGAACAAAGACCAAAATTAAAAATACTAATAAGGGCCGGGCGGTGGTGGTGCACGCCTTTAATCCCAGCACTCGGGAGGCAGAGGCAGGCGGATCCATGTGAGTTCGAGGCCAGCCTGGGCTACCAAGTGAGTTCCAGGAAAGGCGCAAAGCTACACAGGGAAAAAACAAACAAACAAATACTAATAAATGACCTTCTCTTGGAACGTTTAGTAGACTTAGGTGTTGATGTTACAATAATTGCACCAGAATTTTGGCATCCAAGTTGGCCTCTTTGAGAGGTAAATGTTCAGCTGTTAGGGATTGGAACATTATCTCAAGTGAAACAGAATGCAAGATGGCTTGAATGTATAGGTTCAGAAGGACAGAGAGGAAAATTAAAGCTATATGTGGCTAATATAGCCATGAATTTATGGGGCCATGATTTATTACAACAATGGAATACTCAGATTAACATTCCTCCAACCTCAGAAACAAGCCATAAACTAACACATGTTTCTGAGAGAAATATTAGGAGATATTATTATAAAGAACTGTCACCGACCATTCACATTGTACAAGAACAGGGCACAACAACTGCTAATCTTTCAAAGACACCAACAGCTCTACCTTTAAAATGGTTAACAGACAAGCCTGTATGGGTTCAGCAATGGTCTTTAACAACAGAAAAACTGCAGGCTTTAGCAGAGCTGGTACAAGAGCAGTTAAATGCTCAGAATATTGAAGAATCAACCAGCCTTTGGAATTCTCCTGTATTTGTTATTAAAAAGAAATCTGGTAAATAGAGAATGGTAACAGACTTTAGAGCAATTAACAAAGTAATTCAGCTAATGGGTTCCCTACAATCTGGAATTCCTTTGCCTACTTTATTAACTAAAGGATGGCCTCTTATAGTTATCAATTTAAAAGACTGTTTCTTTTTAATACCCTTACAAGAAAAGGACAGAGAAAGATTTGCCTTCACAGTGCCTAGATAAAATAATTCTCAGCCAGTTAAGAGATATCAATGGAGGGTTCTCCCACGGGGAATGTTGAATAGCCCAACCTTGTGCCAATATTTTGTATGACAGCCATTGGAAGTGATACGTAAAAAGTTTCCTAAATCTATAATTTATCATTACACAGACAATATTTTACTAGCTGATTCAAATGCAGATACTTTAGAAAGAATGTTTGAAGAAGTAAAGAAAATTTTGCCTTGTTGGGGATTACAAATTGTTCCTGAAAAGATACCAAGAGGAGATTCTATTAATTATTTAGGATATAAAATAGGTCTACAAAAAAATTAGAGCCCAAAAGGTGCAAGTTAGGAGAGATCGATTACAAACTCTTAATGACTTTCAAAGATTATTCAGAGACATTTCCCATCTACGAACTCTTGGTGGGGTAAAAAAATGATAAACTAAGTAATTTTTTCAAAACCTTTGAAGGTCACAAGGACTTAAATAGTCCCAGAGAATTATCAGCTGAAGCTGAGAGAGACTTGGCCTTGGTGGAAAGGAAAGTACAGGATGTGGATTGTGTGGATCCAAAGCTCAAATGCATTTGGTTATTTTACCCTCTAGGCATTCCCCTACAGGAATTTTAGTGCAGAGGGGACATATTATATTGGAATGGATATTTCTACCAAATAAACAGAGTAAAAAATTAAAAATTTATGAGTAAAAGATTTCTGAGTTGATTTTTAAAAGAAAATTGAGACTTTGTCAATTAGCTGCAATAGACCCAGAAGAAATTGTAGTAATTTTAACTAAGGATGAAATTGACAAATTATGGGCAGAAAGTGAACCTTGGCAAAGAGCTTGAAGTGCTGATTGGATTCTGCCTCAAATTGTTCGGGAAACACCCATATCTGGAGCTCGTACATTTTATACAGTTGCAAACAAACAAGGAAAGGCAACTTACATGTCAAACAATTTAAGTAAAGTGGTTCAAAGTCCTTATAATTCAGTTCAAAAATTGGAATTACATGCTATTCTGTTGGTATTAATGGATTTTTCTGAACCTCTCAACATAGTTACTAACTCTCAGTATGTTGAAAAAGTGGTATTACATATTGAGAATGCAGAATTTATCCCTGATGATTCAGAAATAACTTTGTTATTCATTCAGTTACAAGATATAATCAGGAATAGGAAGCATCCTTCATATATGACTCACATTCAATCCCATATGAGTCGGCCAGGCCCTCTAGCATAAGGAAATGATGAGATCAATAAACTATTGATAGGAAATGTACTGCAGGCCTCAGAATTTCATTAAAAAAAATATCATGTCAATAGTAAAGGTCTAAAAAAGGATTTTTCCATAACCTGGCAACAAGCCAAGGAAATTGTAAGGAAATGTTCTTTCACAGTAAGACTCCACTACCAGCAGGATGTTACCCAAATGGTACTCAGAGTAATGAAATCTGGCAGATGGACGTGTTTCACTTTGCAGAATTTGAAAAAATGAAATATGTACACCACACTATTGATACTTATTCACGATTTCAATGGGCAACTGCTTTGAGTTCAGAAAAAGCTGATTCTGTAATCACACATTAGCTAGAAGTTATGACCATCATGGGTATACCTGTACAAATTAAAACTGACAATGCTCCAGCATATGTCTCTGGTAAAAATGAAATAGTTTTTTGCGTATTACAATATAAAGCATATTATAGGTATGCTATATAATCCTACAGGCTAAGCAGTCATAGAAAGATCAAATCAAATTCTAAAGGATATGCTAAATAAACAGAAAGGGGTAACAAAAAACCCAGAAATAGATTACATAATGCTCTATTAACTCTGAATTTTCTCAATACTAATGAGAAAAGAACAACAGCTATGGAGAGACATTGGATAACAGAAAAAAACTACAGAATTAAATCAGCCTATATACTTTAAAGATGTGCTGAGCTCAGAATGGAAACCAGGGTATGTATTACATTGGGGAAAAGGCTTTGTTTTTGTTTCTACAGGAGAAGAAAAGCTATGGATACTATCAAAGTTGATAAGGGTTCTATTTGAACAAGAGAGACCTCTTAATTAGAAGAGGTGATGATAGTTCATCACCAGCACGACTATCCAATTTAAACTAACTTACATCACTAACAAATGTTTTTCATTTAATCAGATATAACTTGCCAAAAATGGAACCTCTCCAAAGTTAGCTTGGGCAAGGGTTTTTGTTTTTGTCTTTCAGGAGAATGAAGGCTAAGGAATCTGTAGAACACTGGACAAATGAGAAATCTGAAGAAAAGGACAAAATCATCCAGAATAAATGTCCCAAGAAAAAGAGTAAATTGGCCTATGGTATATTACATATAAAATTTCATAAGTCTTCCTAAATGTTTGTTTTTGCTCTTCTCTACAGACACTTAACACAAATGGTCTTTATGTAATCCCAGTTCAATTAAAAATTAAAGCTGGCTTTGGAGTTGAAGAATGGCTCTCTCCTTCTCTAAATCCAAGCATGTTGTTAAAAGGAAAATGCAAAATCTCTGCATCATGTCAGAATAAAGAGCCATCTTATATGGGACAGAAGAAAACCAAAAAATTAAGGGACTATTCTATTGCCACTAATCTCAATTCTTTGGTTCTATTTTCATTTTTAAAACTTTTCTTAAGGTATGAATTTTATATCAAAATTTATAAGATTAATATATATTTTAAACTTTTATTATGATATTAATGGTCATATAGAGTACTAATTCTAGAAAAAAGGCTTCATTTAGCTGCCTATACATGATTTTTGTGTTGGAGTCTCTATCAGTTTTCTGCAGCGAATCATGACTAGGTCTAACAGTGAATCTGAAGTGTCCAGAAAGATGATAGGGCCCCACAACGATGATTCCATGTGGACAATAATAACACCACTAAGCTGACAAACATCACCCAAAGATCAGCTTTGGACTACAAACTGCTCAGGACAATTTCGAGTTGGCTAACTGAGATGATCCAGCCTCACAGACTATTCCAGGGAGGACTTGAGATAAGCCCTGCACTTTGGCAGTATGCAGAGACTGGACAACAAAAGATACAGCTACCACTCCAGAACTTGACGATTAACCCCAAATTTTTCTTTTCAGGATCCCCTAAAGATGCCTTTGTCCACAAACAGCAGGAAGTAACGTTAAGAACATGACACCCACATTCCCAAGAGGTGGGGTGGGTGGTTTTTGGACTTTCAGTGGGTTTGGGGTTTGGTATAGTTGTCATTGTTTAGGATGGTTGGTTGCAATTTGTTATTGTTAATGGTCAGGAAAGAGGCTAAACAAAGGAGATTAGCTTTAAGGTTCTTGTTTGAACAAAGGGAAAAAAAGAAAAGAAAAGAAAAAAGAGGATGTAGATGAGAGGTAGATTACTGAATCTACTCTGAAAAAAAGAGATATAGAAATGATAGAATAAAGGGTAGATTATTGAATCTATTATGAAAAGAAAAAAGAGAGGATATAGATATGATGTAGATAAAAGGCAGATTATTGAATCTACTTTAAAAGACAACTACTAGTTTTAAATACTTTACATTGGATTGGATTTTTATATATTGTATACAAATGATATATATTGAGATTGATATTGTTATAAAATGCTGTAGTATATTTCTAATCTTGTTCAGGATATTGTACCTATACAGTTCATTTAACAATATAATGCAATTTGGTAATCCTTGAATGTTATTATTACCAACTACTAGGATATAAAGTAATTAAAGTTAGTAGTTAGACATTACAATCGAAAATTGAAGTCATATTAGGTATGTTTTCAAGGTTAAGCAGAGATATATTTGAGATGGAAAGGTCATCTTCACATCTTTCAGAGATCTACAAAATATGGCATTTAAGATGTTTTAATAACAGATCTTTTTTATGACTATGAGACATGTCAGCTCCTAGCAGCACTAATCTACCTCAGAGAAGATGTGGGCATTGAAGAAACTGCCTATGGAGTTAAGTTTCACTGTGTCAAAAGTTAGCCACCAGGCCACAAAGTACCCTCGCATCAACTGCTGACAGTATGCTATCCAAAATGGACAAACAGGACACAAAACAAAGGACTACCGATCCTTGCCAAGACAAGTGTGGTTGCAGCTTTGGCAACAGGTGTCCTCTGAGGCCAGGACAATGTAGTACCATCACTAAAGTGGCTTTGCAATCTGGAAATGGTACAGTGCCCCTTTCTTTGAAGGCAACTGAACAGGCAATGGATCGATGGCTCTGGTGTGCAGTGGAACAGTAGCTGGAACAGATATTCTTGAAGGAGTAACTAGGCTGACAGAGTCTAACCTCTCAATAGTAGACTGGCACTTAATAAAGGAGATGAAGCCACCCACAAGTTGAGAAGAATGGGATGCTGAGATGAAGCCACCCACAAGCTGAGATGAATGGGCAGCCAAATTCCAAAAACACCAGCAATTTCCAGAATTTAAAATCCTAGTTCATGAAGGACATTGGCAGGATTCAAATTATTTGATACATGGAATACTTGCACCAAATGTGAGGTCCAGCTGTAGGCCTTGTGTACATCCTGCTTCACAAATGAGTCTGTCAGATATGCTAAGCCTGTAGGCTGAAGATGATGCCCCAACATGCAGAGACACCTCAGGTGAGTGTCCAGGCAGCTGGCTGTTTCTGTCATGACTCACATTTTTTAGAAGTCGCTTGTTTGCACTTCCTGTTTTACTAGGTTATATTATTTCCTTCTTGGGTCTCCGAGGGAGCTGAAGATTAGATAGTTATAGTTACAGTTTTTCTTGTTAAGAAATTCAGAAAAGAAACTCACTATAGAGGTGTAAAGTATATAGGATAGTTTTCTGTTGGTAATACAAGATAGGATAGAAAGTGAATTAGGTACATTTTGGACTCACCAAAATAGGATAGATAATGGAATATTTTCTCTGAAAATGTCAAATGCAAATGGATTAGACATTGTTGATGTATTGCTTGTATATATTGTATGTAGTTATTGTACTTACAGTATATAGTTTTTCGTATATTGTTTCTTATATTAGTTATAATTTTTTTTTTTTGCAACTGTGTGTCATGGCACGGGTGTGTGGGTTCATGTGGCTCCATGGAATGAAGACTCAGAGGCATCTTAAGAATGAATCTAGTCTTTCATGGCTTCAGGGGGTCCAGCCTCAAAGGACTGAAGCACTTTCCCTTGGCTCAGGGCATTTTTATTTACTCTTTATTTACAGTTTTGCCAGTTAACTTCTTTACCTTCAAAACAACCTAAAGGGAGCTCCTAGAAACCAAATGCCAAGTTCAAATTACTTGATTTCTCAGATACCATGGTTTTCCAGGTTTCCTGAACCAAGTTTTGCATAGGCCTTTCATCCTGGGGAGACTCTCTGATCCTTGACTCTCAGACAAGATTCACATAGGGTGATAAGAGAAACAAAAGGTGTGTGTGATTAAACAAAGGAAGGATTAGGTCTAGGTACTACTCTCTAGAACCAGGCCAGGAGCTCAGCAGGAATGCAAAATAGGATAGATAATGGAATACTTTCTCTGAATTTGTCAAATGCAAATGGATTAGACATTGTTGATGTATTTATTGCTTGTATATATTGTATATAGTTATTGTCCTTATTGTATATAGTTTTTCTATATTAGTTATAACTTTTTTATTTTTATTTTTATTTTTTATTAGACAAAAAGGGGAAATGCGGTAATATTTTATTTGTGCTGAGATGTGTTAATATTTCATTTGTGCATTAATAAATAAAGCTTGCCTGGAGATCAGGGGAAAAGGCTAGCCATTTTAAGTAAACAGAGAAGTCATGCAGCACACACCCTTAATCCCTTAGCAGGATCTCTGTGTGTTCAAGGCCACACTAGGGAACAGAGTCAAGCTTGGTGACACATGCCTTTTATCCTAGTACCAACCAAAGAGGCCTGGAAGTCTGTACAGACAGACAGAAAGCAACAGAGCTATGTAGGAACAGGACGTGAAGTAGTTGGGCTAAGATAGCCAATAAGAAGGCAGAACAGCAAGGCAATAAAGGCATAGGTAGACAGGAAGTAACACACATTTGGAAGCTGCAGAGTTGGTGAGGTAAGGTTGGCTGGTGGCTTTCCCTAATTCCCTGATCTAAGGCATTCATCCCTATATTTGGCTCCATATTTTTTACTTAATAAGACCGTTTAGAAATTTGTCTACAATGGTCGACTGAACTATCAATGGGTCAAAGAAGAAATAAAGAAATTAAAGACTTCCTAGAATTCAACAATAATGAATGCACAACATACCCAAACATGTGAGATACCATGAAAGCAGTGCTAAGAGGAAAGTTCATAGCACTAAGTGCCTACATAAAGAAAGTTGAGAAATCTCACACTACTGACCTAACAGCACATCTGAAAGCTCTAGAACAAAAAGAAGCAAACTCACCCAGAAGGAGTAGACAACAGGAAATAATCAAATTGAGGGCTCAAACCAATAAAATAGAATCAAAGAGAACAATACAAAGAATCAGTGAAACAGAGTTGATTCTTTAAGAAACACAAGATAGACAAACACTTATCCAAACTAACCAAAAATCAGGGAGAGAATATCCAAATTAACAAAATCAGAAATGAAAGGGGGGACATAATAACAGACACCGAGGAAATTCAGAGAATCATTAGGTCATACTTTGAAAACCTGTATTCCACAAAATTAGAAAATTCAAAGGAAATGGACAGTTTTCTGGATAGGTACCATATACCAAAATTAAATCAACACCAGATAAACAATTTAAATAGACCTATAACCCCTAAGTAAATAGAAGCAGTTATTAATATCAAATTCCCTCAGGTGCCTGCCCTGAGATTTCTTCCAGAGTCCTGAGGAAGATGGTATGAGAGCAGAGGTTTCCAATCTCAAGGATATCAAATGAAACTACTTACATGAAACTCTTAGGTTCATTCACTTTATTCTTCTGAGACAAAATTCTATCTACACAGCTTCAATTCTCTTCTCATACTTGGCTCTTCTCTGTCCCTCCTCCTCCTGTCCTCTCATAGTTCTAAGTTCTTTCTATTCCATTCTCCTCATTCTCTTCATTCCTCTTTTCATTCTTGTTCCTTCCTCTCCTCTCCCTGTGACCCATCCATACACCTACCATCAGCAATAGTCTGGCTCTCCTGCTTTCTGGTCAGGTGGGGTAAGTCTGCTCAGAGCTAGGAAATATGCCCCATAGCTTGATGAACCTGGTATGTAAAAGCCCCTTTGTTCTAAGTAAGTTGCTTGAGGGTGCCACTTGGGTTGTGAGAGAAAGGGGGTCTGAGCTAAATTTGCACAAGAAGCAAACCTATGTACCTAATATCTGCCTGGCCTTGGTGGTGTCTCCATATGGATATTTACCTGGTAGGTGTTCTGGAGAGCTTATTCTGTCTGCCATTTGCCCTTGGATTCTTTTGTCCAGAGCTGGCCCTGGCTTTATGTGCTTGCTAACACAAATAATTGCAGAAGGCTAACATCTGAATTCTAATGCTATAAAGAGTAAGCAGAAAGCCTGGAAGCAGGAAGCCTTGCCTGCCTGAGTGTATCCAATACCTTAGTTGTATATGTCCAAGGAATGATCAGTCCACACTGTTTAGAAGTTAGAAGTTCTTAGGAAAATAATCAGGTGGGAAAACATAGTGCACAAGAAAATCATTGCAGGAACTGGCATATGTATATATAATATTATTAACTATATATAAAATATATTAGCTAATATTACCAAGACTCCTTGAGCCTTGCCTTTTTCCTCTGAAAGTGCCCTGCTTCTTCCAGGTATTCGAATTTGTTATAGTCAGCTGAATTCCTGCTTCATATTTCTGTGGCCCACAGTATATTAGGTTTCAGCACAGAGTTCTACCAGAATTTCAAAGAAGAGCTAATTTGAATACTCCTGAAATTGTTCTGAACAATAGAAACAGAAAGAACATTGTCAAACTCTTTATGAAACTACAGTTAAGCTAATATACAAACCACACAAAGACACAATGAGAAAAGAGAATTACCGTCCAAATTCACTCATGAACATTTATGTAAAAATACTCAATAAAATACTGGCAAACTGAATCTAAGAACACATAAAAAAACTCATCCACCATGATCAAGTAGGCTTCATCCCAGAGATGCAGAGATGGTTCAACATACAAAAATCTTTCAATGTAATCTACCATATAAACAAATTGAAAGAAAAAAAAACACATGATCATTTCATTAGATGCTGAAATAGTCTCGACAAAATCCAACAGCCCTTCATGATAAAGGTCATGGAAAGATCAGGTATAAAAGGAGCATACTTAAACATAATAAAACAACACACAGCAAGCCAACATCAAACTAAATGGACAGAAACCCAAAGCAATTTCCCTAAAATCAGAAAAAAGACAAGGCTGTCCACTCTCTCCATTCCTATTCAGTCTAGTACTCAAAGTTGTAGCTAGAGCAATAAGACAATAAAAGGAGATCAAGGGGATACAAATTGGAAAGGAAGAAGTCAAACTTTCACTATTTGCAGATGATATGATAGTATACATAAGTGACCCCCAAAACTCTTCCAGGGAACTCCTACAGCTGATAAATGCCTTAACTAATATGGCAGGACACAAGATTAACTCAAAAGAATCAGTATCCTTCATACATACAAATGACAAGCAGGCTGAGAAGGAAATTAGAGAAACATCACCCTTTACAATAGCCACAAATAACATAAAATATCTTGGGGTAACTCTAACCTAACAAATGAAAGACCTGTATGACAAGAACTTTAAGTCTTTGAAGAAAGGAATTGAAGAAGATATCAGAAAGTGTAAAGATCTCCTATGCTCTTGAACAGGTAGGATCAACATAGTAAAAATGGTAACCTTATCAAAAGCAATCTACAGGTTCAATGCAATCCCCATCAAAATTCCAAAGCAATTCTTCACAGACCTCAAAAGAACAATACCCAACTTCATATGGAAAAAAAAAACCCAGGATAGTCAAAACAATCCTGTACAATAAAGGAACTTCTGACATCACAATCCATGACTTCAAGCTCTATGACTATAGAGCTATAGTCATAAAAACAGCTTGGTGTTGACATAAAAACAGACATGTGGACCAATGGAATCAAATCAAAGACACTGACATTAATCCACACAATTATGAGTGCTTGATTTTTGACAAAGAAGCCAAAACTATACAATGGAAAAAAAGAAAGCATCTTCAACAAATGGTGCTGGCATAACTGGTGTCAACATATGTAGAAGAATTCTAAGAGATCCATATCTATCACCATACACAAAACTCAAGTTCATATGGATCAAAGACTTCAACATAAATCCAGCTACACTGAACCTGATAGAAGAGAAAGTAGGAAGTAGTTTTGAATGCATTGACATGGGAGACCACTTCCTAAATATAACACCCATAGCACAGACACTGAGAGCAATAATTAATAGATGGGACCTCCTAAAACTGAGAAGCTTCTGTAAGACAAAGGACATGGTAAATAAGACGAAACAATAGCCTACAGAATGGGAAAAGATTTTTACCAGCCCCACATCTGACAGAGGGCTGATCTCCAAAATATATAAAGAACTCAAGAAACTAGACATCAAAATACCAAACAGTCAAATCAAAAATGGGGTACAGATCTAATCAGAGAATTCTCAATAGAAAAATCTCAAATGGCCAAAAGACATTCAAGAAAGTGTTCAACATCCTTAGCCATCAGGGAAATACAAATCAAAATGACTCTGAGATATCATCTTATGCCTCTCAGAATGGCTAAGATCAAAAACTCTGATGACCTCTTATGCTGGAGAGGATGTGGAGCAAGGGAAACAATATTTTGGAAATCAGTATGGCAGTATTTCAGAAATCTGGGAATCACCCTCCTCAAGACCCAGCAATACCACTATTGGGCATAAACTCAAAAGATGCTCAACTACACCACAAGGACATTTGCTCAACTATGTTCATGGCAGCACTATTCATAATAGCCAGAACTTGGAAACAACCTAGATGCCCCTCAACTGAAGAATGGATAGAGAAATTTTGGTACATTTACACAATGGAGTATTACGCAGTGGTAAAAAGAACAAAACAAAACAAACAAACCAACAAAAAAAATGCCATCATGAAATCTGTAGCCAGTTGATGGAACTAGAAAAAAATTGTCTTAAATCACATGACCCAGACCCAGAGAGACAAACATGGCATGTACTCACTCGTAAGTGAATATTAGAGGCAAAGCGAAGGATAAACAGGTTACAAACCACAGCTCTAGAGAAGAGGAGGACCCTACAAGGAACACACATGGATCACCCCAGGAAGGGGGAAGGTTTAAGATGTCTTGGGTAAACTAGGAGCTGGGGCATAGAGGGGAGGAGATGAGGGGAACATGAGGGTTCGAGATAGCCAACTTCAGGGAAGGACAGTGAAGGAGGGTAATGACAGAGATATCTTGACAGAGTGAGCCATTATGGGGTTAGGGAGAAATGTGATGTTAAGGAAATCTGTAGGAATCCACAAGGATGTCCCCAGCTAAGACTCACAGCAGTGGTGGAGAGGGTGCTTGAACTAGCCTTCCTCTGTACTCAGATCAGTGACAACCCTAATTTTCATCATGGAACCTATATCCAGTGACAGATGGAAGCAGATGCAGAGACCCATAGCCAAGCACTTGGCCAAGCTCCTGGAGTTCAGTTGAAGAGAGTGAGGAGAAATTATAGGAGCAAGGGGAGTCAAGATCATGATGGAAAAAAACACAGAGACAGTGGATCTAAGCTAGTGGGAATCCATGGATACTGAACTGACAGCTGGGGAGTCTGCATGGGACCACACTAGGCCCTCTGAATGAGGGTGAAAGTTGTGCAGCTTGATGTGTTTGTGGGTTCCCTGGCAATGGGACCAGGACTCATCCTGAGTGCATGAACTGATTTTTTTTAAAGCCCATTCACTATGGTGCCATGCCTTACTCAGCCTTGATGCAGGGGGCAGGGACTTGAGCCTGCCCCAACTTGGCGAGACAGCCTGTGTTGAATACTCAAGGGAGGCCTCACCCACTGTGAGTAGTGAGTGGGAGTGGGATGGGGAGAGGTGGGGGAGGGGGAGAAGAGGAGGGAGGGGGAAAAGTGGATTTGAAAAGACAACAATTTTAAATTAATAGATAAACCTTTAAAAATCAACAAGAACAACAAAAAGAAAATAAGATCCTCTTTCAGGGGAATGTGGTGGTATTTGCTCTGCCCATGACCTTGGGCTATAGGGACAGAAGGAGGTGGTGCTTCTTGCCATTGTATGTGACCTCTTAAAAGGAAAAGGAGACGGGTAATGATGGTTCCTGGTATGATTGAACTGCCAGGTGGATTTGTTCCCAGTTAGATCAGAGGAAGACTTCAGCTGTCCACTCCGTTCTGTATTCATGAGTGTATTTCCTCAATTTACTGTAGCATGAATCTTAAAGAGTCTTATTAATAAAATCAAACCTGAGCCAGGTATTGGGGTAAATGCTGGAAGGTCAGAGAACCAGAACAAGCCACAGCTATCTCGCCTCACCAGTTCCTCAGCTGGTCTTGTTTCCTCAGACTTGAAGCCTCTGAGTCCTCATCCAGAATGGGTCTCAGCTGAACTGCTGCTAGAAGCCTGAAAGCTTAACCAGGCCAAATGCTGCTAGTTTCTGGTCCTCACGCCTCATATACCTTTCTGCTTTCTACCACCACTCCCTGGGATTAAAGGCTGGCTTTCTGGAATTAAAGGCATGTGTCACCATGCTTGGCTGTTTCCATTGTGGCCTTGAACTCACAGAGATCGAGAGGGATTTCTATCTCTGGAATGCTAGGATTAAAGGCATGAGTGCCACCATTTTCTAGCCTCTGTAACTAGTGGCTGTCTGTTCTCTGACCCCAGATAAATTTATTAGGGTACACAATATTTTGGGAAACACAATACCATAATTTACCGCAATAAATTTCCCCAATACTCTTTAAGCAGACTCCGATGGATTTATTTCATTACAAGGGCCTATACTACCTCCCTGACCCCTATCCCTGGGGACTCCAGGGTGTCAGGTCCAAAAAAAATGGAACCAATTGCTAACTGAGATGCATATTAGCATAACAAAGTACATGCTGGTTTCCAGGTTCTCTGGGCATCTGAAGTAGCTCTTACAGAGTGCATGCTGGCATCCTGGTTCCTATCGCTCTTCTCACAATGCTCCCTACCACAAAATTTTCATTCATGTGTTCTCTTTCTACAGGTTCCTATTCATAAATAACCCTGCAGTTTTGGCCTGTACCCTTTTGGCTGTCTTGTGGTCCTCTTGGTCCCCTCTCTCTTGACCCTTTCTCTTCTTTGTACTCTCTCTTCTCTGTCTCTGTCTCTGTCATTGTCTCTCTGTCTCTCTCTGTTCCCGTCTCTCTCCTTTCATGGCCCAGTTCAGTAGTCTACTGACCATGTTTAGTCTACTAATTTCTCTCCCTCTTCTAGACTCTTCCAGATGCCCATGGCTGTACTCTTCTTCCTTTCAAC
>CABHPR010120700.1:0-13560 GCA_902168415.1 Peromyscus melanophrys | reverse complement strand
TACAGACAGATAGGAAGTAACAGAGCTGGGCAAGAAGAGGAAGTGATATAGCTGGACTGAGAGATCCAGTGAAAGAAAAGAACAGAAAGGCATATAGGCATGAGTATACAGGAACTAGCTCTTTTGGAAGCTGCCGTGATAGTGAGGTGAGGTTAGCTGTGGCTTTTCCTGTTCCTCTGATCTCTCTCAGGCTTTAACCACAATTTCTGGCTCTGTGTTTTTTATTTCATAAGACCTCCTAAGATTCATGCTACAATTGATGCTCCAAAGATTGTGGCAAGCAATTCACTAAAAAGCTGCTTGTGGCCTCATAGGACTCCCTGCTCAGACCCCAGCTGCATGGTTGAGGCCAGAGATGCACGAGGCTGGAGTCTCTTTGGCTTTTTTTCTCCTGGTGGTTGGTAGGCTCTCTCTGGATTCCCATCTCAGACTGCCACTACACTAGGTGGTTGCTTTGAAATTCTCTTGGACTTCTACTGATCTATGCACTCAACAGACTTGGTAAGTCAATTAAGATATCTTAAAGGGAGAAATTAGTTAAAAGAGAATTTTTTTTCCACATTAAGAAATGAAAAACTTTTTTACAATGGAAGGAATTTGTTCTCTGTTTGATAACACATTGATAGCACATTAGGCAGTCTAAAAGTAGAACAATTAAATGAGAGGTTAATTAATATGGATGACATTTACATAATGTCAATTAGGAATATTATTTGTTCGATCATTTTTATTTTAACATTAAAAAGGTTGGTCAGCTTGTGTGCCAAGGTAAAAGCTTTAGAAATACCTGTTAAAATGATTTATAGAGAAATTCAGACCCAGACAGAAGAATGTAAAGGTGAACCTGTCTTAGGATTGACTTTAGAAAAAACTCTTAAAATTAATTATAGAAAATTTCAGACTCAAATTTAAAAGTGAGCCTATCTCAGGATTGAATCATACAGTTACAGAGAAACAGCCTGTTTTCAAACAACAAAACTTAATCTACCCAGAAACCTTACAGGAACTTCCAAATGCTCAAGGGTGTGTAACAGCTCACTGGACTGCAGTGTAAACGTTAGATTTAAGGAAATTTGAAGAAGCTATAGTATCACATGGCATGCATTCTCCACTCGCAAAGCAGATGTTAAACTTGTGGTCAACTTGTAACAGAATTATCCCTCAGGACTGGATGGAATTAGTTACAGTGGTACTAGAGGCCAGACCACAGTTACAGTGGAGAACATGGTGGAAAGAGGAGGCTAAAACTATAGAACAACAATGTAGGACTAGAAGTATGGGGATTTCCCAGGATCAGCTTCTTGGAGAAGGAGATTACACTGACATACAAAGACAATGTTTATATGATAACTGACCCTTAATTCTATGCTGCATGGCAGCCATTGAATGCATTGGACAGAATTGAGGAAGCAGGGAAGAAAATTGAATCTTTTCCAAAAGTTATACAGGGCCCCAAAGAATCCTTCTTGGATTTCTTACAAAGGCTGTCTTTGGCACTAAATAGAATGATACCAAATTCAGAAGCTAGATGGATAATAATTGAATGTTTGGCTTTTGAGAATGCAAATGCAGCATGACAGAGGGTAATCAGACCATTAAAGGCAAGATGAGCACCTTTGGAAGACTGGATCAGGCACACAATTAATATTGAGTCTCAAGAGCATGATGATATGTGGATAGGAGAGGTAATATCAAAAGCTTTGAGGAAAAATAATAATGTCGGATGCTTTAGTTGTGGTAAACAAGGTCAGCTAAAAAGGGATTGTAAACAGGCTTTTTCTAGAAACAATGTTTCTTCAAGGAACAATGCAACAGAATGTCCCTCCCTTCTGGATTATGCAGGTATGGTAACGGTAAATATTGGACTAATGAATGTAGATCAACGAGGGACAGACAAGGTAATCCTTTCCCTCTGCCATTAGGAAACTCCCTGAGGGGCCTCACACAGGTTCTCATGGCAAGTTCAGTTCAGTCCTTTCCTGCCATCATAGAAGAATCCTCTTCTTAGAGCAATTAAATAACCAAAAACCTATTGGAATAAACCAGACTGCTTGGGCTGATAGAACAGCTATAGCAGAGAGAACAGGAAATTCAGGAGAAACCATAAAGTGAATTTTTTGGCAAACTTCTATAAATGAACAAAGACCAAAATTAAAAATATGAATAAATGACATTCTCTTGGAAGGTTTATTAGACACAGGAATGGATGTCACAATAATTGCACCGGAATTTTGGCATCCAAATTGGTCTCTTTGGGAAGTAAGTGTTCAGCTGTTAGGAATTGAAATATTATCTCAAGTGAAACAGAGTGCAAGATGGATTGAATGTATAGGACCAGAAGGACAGAGAGGAAAATTAAAGCCATATGTGGCTAATACAGCTATGAATTTATGGGGCCATGACCTATTACAAAAATGGAATACCCAGATTAACATTGCTCTGACCTCAGAAGCAACCCATTCATTAATACATCCCCAGATAGGTAGAACTTGCTGGGCATGCGGCAAACCAGGCCATTTGGGGCATGACTGCCCCTGGAAAAAAACAAGGACCCAATGCCCCAGATGCAATAAAGGATTTCATTGTGCAAAGTTCTGCAGGTCAGAGTTTGCTGAAACTCCAGTCCCTTTAAACTCCAGGTGGGGCGCTCCTCAGCCCCACCAGTAAGAGGAGGCTCCAGCAATCCAAAAATCTATTGGACAATGCCAATGTTTCCACACTCCCCAATGCTAACCATCTATCTTGATGGACAAACTGTCAAAAGTTTGGTTGATGTATTAGTTGTAGATATTAAGGATTGCTTTTTTCAAATTCCCCTGGTGCCACAGGATCGAGATCATTTTGCCTTTACTGTGTGGGAACCTAATATGCATAAACCAGCTAAGAGATATCAATGGATTGTTTTGCCCCAAGCCCTGAAGAATAGCCCCACTATTTGCCAGTGATATGTTTCTCAAGCTTTGGTCAATGTCCCCAGGGATGTTCTTTTGATCCATTATATGGATGGTCTCCTTTTGACACACTCAGATGCAATCGTTCTGCATCAGACTGCCAAGGGAGTATTAGAAAATCTTGCATTGTGACATCTGATGGAAGTTCCAGATGTGGTCCAAATGGTACCCCTTTGCCTTTTTAGGATTTGCCATTGCTAAGCAGGTATGGTACGCCCCCTTTCCTTTAAATTGGGAATGAAGGAATTTTAATCACCATCAGAATTACAACAATTGTGTTGTGCAGTTAATTGGCTTAAAACCTTCTTACCCATCCGTGACAAAGTGATGAGACACCTCTTTTCATTGTTGGAGGGCCTCACCTGTCCTTCCACTAAGGTTAGGCTTACACAAGAAGCTAAAGGTTTTGGCCATTCTATCCCCCTCCAACTGCCAGTTTATGATCCCCAAAGACCTTGATTGGCAATGGTCCTCTTGACACCTGGGGGGTTCTTGGAAGTGTTATGGCAATCTGAGCCCCTTCTATGGATACATTAATCACATTCTGACTTACACAAGGTCACCTCTAAGTTTGACCAGTCTTTCCAACTCAGCCTTAAGGCACAGATGCTGGCACAGAGAACTAATGGACAAGAGCCAGATAAGCTTGGGTTTCCCTTTTCTTCAAATAATACCGAATCCCTCTGGGTAGATTCTATCTCATTCCTGGAAATGGTTGCAGGTTTCAATCATTTGCCAAAAAATAAGATCTTGGCAGAAATCCTCATACTTCCATGACAGATAGAGCCCCATGCAGTTCCCTCCTCCACTCCCATCCCTCATGCCACTGTGGCCTTTTCAGATTCCAATAAAAATAAATGCAGTGTTCATATCCAGCATCCTGGGTCCAAAAATGTTCCACATGTTATCCCTAACCCCGGTTCTGTTCAATTGCGTGAGCTACTGGCCCTCCTCAATGTTCTAATAGAGTGCCAGATCAAGCCCAGTAATATTTTTTCTGACAGCGAATACACATGCTGTACAGGCAGTTCGTGTACTGGCCTTTTCTCAAGTCAAAGACTCACTAACTCCAATTGCCAGCACCATGTTCCTCATACAAGATGTCTTAAATCAGAGGACTGAGCCTCAGTACCTGTCACATTTTAGATTTCATTCCAAATTACCCAGAATATTGGCTTGAGGAAATGAAGCCACAGACACCATCATATTAACAGCCAGTATGGACCTCCTAGAACAAGCCAGGGCTCTTCACCAGCAATTTCATCTGTCTCCACAGAATATGCATAGACTTCTTGCAGAAATATCCATTTCCCAATGTAAACATTTTTCCCGGGCATGTACCACTTGCACTCCTCTTGCCCGCTTAGGACCACTTCAACATGCAGGGGTTAATCCCCGAGGCTTGTTGCCTAACACCATCTGGCAGATGGATGTCATGCATCATTCTCCCTTTGGCAATCTCAAATATGCTTATGTGATAATAGATACCTGTTCCTCCTTTTTTATACCATCGCCCTTTCTGGGGAGAAGGTCATCAATGCTATCAAGGCCCTTAAGTCAGCCATGGTAGTTATGGGGGTATCTTGGGCACTTAAGACTGACAGTGGCTCTGCTTATGCCTCTGAACAATTTAATGACTTTTTTGGGTCCTGGAAGATATCCCATACACTGGCATCCCCTACAATCCACAGGGATAAGCCATTGTTGAGAGGACTTATCCCAACAGAGCTCTTAAGGAGCTGGTGAGGAGGACTATCTTGCCATAGGGTAGGAGAGATCCTCATCTGGCCTTAACAGAAGTCCTTTTCCATATGAACTTTCTCAGTTTTGATGACAAGGGGCTCAGCCCAGCCTACAAGCTTTTAGCATCTCTACCAAGGAATACACTCCTGCCCCTGGTAAGATGGAGAGATCCTATCTCCCTCCAATGGCAGCCACCAGGCCCCTACTAACCCATGGGAGAGAGTATGCTTGTGGTTTTATTTTTCTGAGTGCCACTATCCCAATATGGTTCCCAGCAAGACATGTGTGCTTGGCCATAGATAAGCCTGCTTCCACCAAGGAGAAAATCAGCCAGGATGGGTAATATATTTACTCCCCTTTCTTGCTCTCATTGCCCCTCTAAAGGCTGAAGACTTGGGGAGCCTTGCTTTTTATCCTTTTGTATAATGCATTTTGAGATGAGGAACATTAGTTTAACAGGGTGGGAGAAAGCTGAATACATTAAGGGCCCATGGTCAGCTAAGTTTCTATATTATTCATTACAGCTAACACATGAAATTTTCCAATTATGGTCTTTGACTCTTTGATGATATAAAGAGGCTGGTTGATTTCTCCTGGATTTCACTTATGTTTTCATTGGCGGGGTGGTGCTTTTGATCTTTCTCTTTTTAAATGTCTCCTACAGCATATCCAACAACAACAGGCAGCCACTAAGGTGACTATAGGTGTTGATGCCTCTTAGACATCTAACCCAAGCCCTCCACAGGAGGTAATGCATGCCTGGCTTTCTGAAATTCAAAATACTGCCTGACATTCGCCACCCAGGGTGACTCCCCCAGGGATTGATGCTCTTTGAGGGCTGGTAGTCAAACGTGGGTAAGATCTTGTTTGGCAAGCCATCCTAAGTCAGGCACAGTCCAGTAGCTGAGTCCCCCCAAGGTAGCCTCAACAAGGCTGGAGCAAAGAACTCCAACTCCTGCTGAGTACCCAGGTAATAAATTAAAAGGGTAGATATGTAGTAGGACAGGCCCATAGGGTAGAGGAAATTGGCTCAGCCCAATAGCCAAGGCATGCACATAGTGTACTCCTTAAGAGCCAACCTAGAATCTGCCCAAGGACCTAGCAACAAGAGCTGTCAGAGTTCATAGTTGATGTCAGAGTTCCTGGTCATGCCACATCTGCCTAAGGACATAGGAACAGTCTCTGTCAGAGATCCTGATCATGCCCAGGCAATGAGGGATGACCACACAGAATGGATGTTGGGGGAGGGTATATAAGATCTTCCCTGTTATTGAATAAATGAGTTTGATATTTGCTTTCAACAGACTCCTGGTGTCTGTGTTATTGATGCCACACCTTCTCACCTCCTACCTCTATTAAGCCATTAGAATCCAAAAAGAAAGTATAATATGGATAGAAGAAGAATTCCATCTTAAAGGCACAGAAAATATATTCAACAAAATCATAGAAGAAAATTTTCCAAACCTAAAGAAGGACATGCCTATGAAGGTACAAGCATCTTATACAACACCAAATAGACTGGATGAAAAAAAAATTCCCCTTTACCACATAATAATTAAAATGCTAAACATACAAAATAAAGACAGAATATCAAGAGCTGCAAAGGAAACAAGCCAAGTAACATATAAAGGAAGACCTATCAGAATTACACCCAACTTCTCAAAGGAGAGTCTGAAAGCCAGAAGGTCCTAGACAGACCTTTTGCAGACACTAAGATATCACATACGCCAGCCCAGAATACTATACCCAGTAAAGCTTTCAATGACCATAGGCAGAAAAATCAAGATATTCCATGATCAAACCTGATTTAAACAATACCTATCCACAAATCCAGCCCTACAGAAAGTACTAGAAGGAACACTTCAACCCAAGGAAGTTAGCTGCTCCCACAAAAACACAGGCAATAGATAGCAGCAAATCTCAAAGAAGGAAAATGTATACACACAAACAACAACAACAGCAAAATCCAAAATAACAGGAATTAACACTCAGTGGTCATTAATATCTCTTACTATCAATGGACCCAATTTACCCATAAAAAGACACAGGCTAACAGAATGGGTAGGAAAACAGGATCCATCCTTCTGCTTCATACAAGAAACACATCTCAATTGCAAAGACAGACACTACCTCAGAGTAAAAGGCTGGGAAAAGACTTTGCAATCAAATGGACTTAAGAAGAAAGCTGGTATGGCTATCCTAACATCGAACAACATAGACTTCAATCTAAAATCAATCAAAAGTGATTGGGAAGGACATTACATAGTCATCACAAGAAAGATCCACCAAGATGAAGTCTCAATTCTGAATATTTATGCCCCAAATACAAAGGCACCCACATATGTAAAAGAAACATTAATAAAGCTTAAATCACACATCAAACTCCACATATTAGTATTAGGAGACTTCAACATCCCACTCTCAATACTGGACAGATCTTCCAGATTGAAACTTAATAGAGAAATAAGGGACCTAACAGATGTTATGACTCAAATGGACTTCATAGATATCTACAGAACATTCCACCATAACAATAAAGAATATAACTTATTTTTAGCACCCCATGGAACTTTCTCTAAAATCAACCACATACTCGGTCACAAAACAAATCTCAATAGATACAAAAAAGTTAGAATAACCTCCTGTAGTCTATCAGATGACCGTGGCTTAAAGTTAGATTTCAACAACAACAAAAATTACAGAAAGCCTACAATCTCATGGAAACTGAATAATGCTCAACTGAATCACCAATGGGTCAAGGAAGAAATGAAGAAAGAAATTAAAGATTTCCCAGAATGCAATGAAAATGAATGTACTACATACCCAAACTTATGGGACACTATGAAAGCAGTGCCAAGAGGAAAATTCATAGCACTAAATGCCCACCTAAAGAAACTGGAGAAATCTCACACTAGTGACTAAACAGCACACCTATAAGCTCTAGAACAAAAACAAGCAAAGTCACCCAGGAGGAATAGATGCCAGGAAATAATCAAATGGAGAGTTGGAGTCAATAAAATAGAAACAAAGAGAACAAATCAAAGAATCAGTGAAACAAAGAGTTGGTTCTTTGATAAAATCCACAATATAGATAAGCCCTTATCCAAACTAACCAAAAGGCAGAGAGAGAGCATCTAAATTAACAAAATCAGAAATGAAAAGGGAGACATAACAACAGACAACGAGGAAATCCAGAGAATCATCAGGTCATACTTCAAACACCTGTACTCCACAAAATTGGAAAATCTAAAAGAAATGGACAATTTTCTAGATAGGTACCACATAGCTAAATCAAGACCAGAAAAACTATTTCAATAGACCAACAACCCCCAAGGAAATAGAAACAGTCATTAAATTCTCTCAACCAAAAAAAAAAGCCCAGAACAAGATGGTTGCAACGCAGAATTCTACGAGATTTTCAAAGAAGAGTTAATACCAATACTCTGCAAATTATTCCACATAATAGAAATAGAAGGAACATTGCCAAACTCCTTTTATGAGGCTATAGTTACTCTTATTCCCAAGAGAAACAAACATGCAACAAAGAAAGAGAATTACAGACCAATGTCCCTCATGAACATTGATGCACAAATACTCAATAAAATATTGGCAAACCAAATCCAAGAACACATCAAAAAAATTATCCACCATGATCAAGTAGACTTCAACCAAGAGATGCAAGGATGGTTCAATATACTAAATTTACGGTAAATTTACAGTTTATACCAAGATAACAGCCAACATCAAAAAGCTCAAAGAGATTCTACTAAAAGCAGGAACAAGACAAGGCTGTTCACTTTCCCCATATTTATTTAATGTAGTACTTAAAGTTCTCTTGGGTTTCTCTCCATTCAATTTGATTTTGGCTGTTGGCTTGCTGTAAATTGCCTTTATTATGTTTAGGTATGTTCCTTGTATTCCTGATCTCTCTAAGACCTTTATCATGAAGGGGTGTTGGATTCTGTCAAACGCTTTTTCAGCATCTAATGAAATGATCATGCGTTTTTTTTTCTTTCAGTTTGTTTATATGGTGTATTACATTGACAGATTTTCATGTGTTGAGCCATCCTTGCATCCCTGGGATGAAACCTATTTGGTCATGGTGGATAATTTTTTTTTTTTTTGGTTTTTCGAGACAGGGTTTCTCTGTGTAGCTTTGCGCCTTTCCTGGAACTCGCTTGGGAGACCAGGCTGGCCTCGAACTCACAGAGATCCGCCTGCCTCTGCCTCCCGAGTGCTGGGATTAAAGGCGTGTGCCACCACCGCCCGGCCGGATAATTTTTTTTGATGTGTTCCTGGATTCCGTTGGCCAGTATTCCATTGAGTATTTTTGCATCAATGTTCATGAGGGAGATTGGTATGTAATTCTCTTTCTTTGTGCAACTTTGTGTGGTTTGGGTATCAGGGTAACTGTAGTCTCATGAAAAGAATTTGGGCAGGGTTTTGGGAATCTGGCACCTGTGGTGTGATGCCTTTGTGCAGTGGGGAGGGGCTTGGACCTGCTTGGGCTTAGTGTGCTGGGCTCTGCTGACTCCCCATGGGAGACCTTGATTTGGGAGAGGTGGGGATGTTGTTTGGCTTGGAATAGAGGGCTGAGGGGTGGGAGGAGGAAGGAGGTGGGATCTGTGGGTGGTATGTAGAGTGAGTAGACAATTTCTTAATAAAGAAAAATGAAGAAAAAAAAGAAAGAAATGTCTCCTGTCTCAGTGGTTAAGAGCATTTTTACAATTGCAGAGGACCAAGCTTCAATTCCTATAACCTACCTAGAGGCTCACAGCATTCTTTAACTCCAGTTCCAGAAGATCTGACACCTCTTCTGATCTCCGTGGGCATGACATGCATGTAGTGTGTACACACATGCAGGCAAACACATACCTTATTAGCAAGCTATGCAGTTCTTTGGCATATGTCTAAAGTTCTTGACATCCTACCCCAGATACTTGCTCAGTCTTGTTCATTGCCACTCTATTCACATAGACCAGGAAAGGGAAATAACCTAAGTAGCTTTCAACTAATGAATGTGTAATGAGAATGCAGTACATATACACTGTGGAATACTATTCATCTGTAAAGAAAATGAAATCTAGAGGCAAAGAGATGGAACTAGAAAATACTATATTAAGTGAATTAACCCAGACACAGAAAGTCAAATGGCACATGTTCTCATTCTTCTGTGATTCCTACCTCCAAAACTTCAGATGTGAATATGAAACATGGAGTTTCATATGTTTCAGATGTGGATATGAAACCTGGATGTGGTTGTAAATTCCCATAGGATTTGCTGAAGGAGGCAGAGGCAGGAGGATCCAGAGTTTGAGGCTGGCCTAGGAGGCTTCCTAAGGAGAAGCTTTGGCTGGGCCCCAGCCACAAACGGTGGTGGTGGGACCATGGAGGCAGTGGCTGCTGCTCTGAGTTGCTGTCTGCTTCTCATCGTGTTGATGACTGCGGTGATGCTGCTATCTGGGAAGAAAGGTTTACTGCTGCTTGTTCAGAGAAGAATTGCCAGGACCATTGTGTTACAAGAAAGCATCAGCAAAGGTCAGTTTGGAAAAATTTGGCAAGACCAATGCGGGGGAGAAATTGCTGTGAAGATATTCGCTTCTAGGGAAGAACATTCATGGTTCCAAGAGACAGACATTTATCAGACTGTGATTACTCCAAACCACAGAGGAGGCACAAAAAAAATTCTGCAGAGAACCATGACCATACCTAACAGCAACTTTGAAATCTTCAAAAGAATGTTGGGACCCCACGACAATGATTCCACATGGACTATGGTAAAGCCATTAAGCGGATTAACACTATGGAAAGATCGACTTGGACTACAATCTGCTCAGGACAATTTTGAGATGGCTAGCTGAGATAATCCAGCCTGACAGACTACTTGAACAAGGACTTGAAACAAGCCCTGCACTTTCTCATTATGCAGTGACTGGACAAATGATACAGGACTTGACAATTAACCCCAAAATTTCTTTTCAGGATTCCCTAAAGATGTCTTCACCCCCCAGAAAGTAGGAAGTAATTTTTAGAAAACGATGCCCACATTCCCAAGAGGTGGGACGGGAAGTTTTTGGTTGTTTAATGAGTTATGGATATTGTCATTGCTTATGATGGTTGGTTATAAGTTGTTAAATGTTAATGGTCAGGAAAAGAGCTGAACAAGGAGATTAGATTCAGAGTTTTTGTTTAAAAAAAGAAAAAGAGAAAAGAGAATATAGATATGAGGTAGATCATTTAATCTACTCTGAGAAAAAATAAAGAAATAATAGGATAAATGGGTAGATCATTGAATCTACTCTAAAAAAAAAGGGGGGAAGATATAAAAATGACAAAAGGTAGATTATTGAATCTATTATGAAAAGAAAAAAGATAGAATATGGATATGATAAGATATAAAGGTCAGTTATTGAATCTACTTTTAAAAAGGAACTACTTGTTTTAAATAGGATAAGTAATGAAATTTTTTGTCTAAATTTGTCAAATGTTAATGGACTGGACATTGTTATATATTAATGGATTTTTTCATTTGAATCTGTCAAATGTTAATGGACTAGACATCGTTAATATAATTCTTGACTGTATATATTGTATATACTTATTGGATATAGTTTTTATAAGCTTTTTTAAATTTTAGACAAAAAAGGGGGAAATGTGGTGGTATTGTGTTCCCTAAAATATTGTGTACCCTAATAAACTTATCTGGGGTCAGAGAACAGAAAAGCCACTAGATATATAGGCCAGAAAATGGTGGCACACAGGCCTTTAATCCTAGCATTCCGGAGGCAGAAATCCATTTGGATCTCTGTGAGTTCAAGGCCACATTGGAAACAGCCAGGCATGGTGACTCACACCTTTAATTCCAGGAAGTAATGGCAGAAAGCAGAAAAGTATATAAGGCGTAAAAACCAGGAACTAGGCTGGTTAGGCTTTTAGGTTTTTGAGCAGCGTAGTTCAGCTGAGATCCATTCTGATGAGGACACAGCAAATTCCAGTTTGAGGAAAGAGGATCAGCTGAGAATTGACAAAGTGAGGTGGTTGTGGCTTGTTCTGTTTCTCTGATCTTTCAGTGTTCACCCTAATACCTAGTCCTGGGTTTGTTTTTATTAATAAGAACTTATAAGATTCCTGCTACAATATGGGATATTGACATTGCCCTTGACTATCTCACAGAAGTTGGAGGTAAGTCTCTCTTGCTGAAAATACCATGTACTTCAGACACAGGACTGGAAGGATCCAAGCTGGAGCTGACCTGAAAGTCTGCACCCTGAGGACTAGTTTTCATAGTACTGGGTGCTGTGCAAGCAGCCAAGGGAAGGAAACAACAAATACACCTACCCAGCTGTGACACCAATGCACCACATGACCAGCTTGGCAAAGTACTGCTAAGCATGTATTGTGGAATAATTGTTTTGTACACTGTGAAGATGTGTCTTTGCCAAGTCGCCTTCTGATTGCTTTAATAAAGAACTAAATGGGCAATTGCTAGGCAGAAAGAGGCTAGACAGGACTTCCGGGCAGAAAGAGAGGAAGAGAGATGGATCTAGGTGTGTGACAGACACCAGGGGACATGGAGAGGAAATAGGAGGTGCAAGATGGAAGAGAGGTAAAAAGCCATGAGCCAAAACATAGATTGATATAAATGGGTTAATTTAAGTTATAAGAGCTAGTGGGACAAGCATAAGCTATAGGCTGAGCTTTTCATAATTAATAATATGTATTCCATGTCATTTTTTAATTGTAAACTGGAGGCCCAAAGGAAAAAATCTGCTTACAAGTACGCAACAGCAGCACTTACATCTTGGGTATAACCAACAGAATACTGAGGATGGTGGCACATATCTTTAATCTCAGCTTGCAGGAGGCAGAGACAGGGGATCTCTGTGAGTTTGAGGCCCATCTACACAACTATTTTCAGTCTAGCTAGGTCTGGACTGTAAAACTCTGACTCAAAAAAAGGAGATAATAAAATTGGGCAGTAATAAAAACTGTGATTTAATGTACCTATTGTCACAAATTGTGTATTTTGGCTCAGTGCTATGCTGGGAAGGATCAAGAAGTGAGTGGAATGTCCTAATTGTCTCTTTGCTTATTCACTCACTCACTTACAAGGTAAGGGGAGCTCTGCTAGCTTGGTTGTTTTCTGCTACATTTCTTTTTTCATTTTAATTTTTTAATTTATGGTTTTTTTTTCATTTTATATACCAACCCCTGTTCTCCCTCCCTCCCCTTCTCCTGCTTCTCCTCAAGTTCCCCTCATCCCATTCCCTGGCAATGGGACCAGAACTCATCCCACAAGTTCTGGCTAAAAGCTTAAATCCAGCCTAGTGTTCCTGCTTGAGTCAAGTCAAGCCTGGGCTTCAGCTTCCTTAAGCTCCCACCACGTGCGTTGGCTTTACAGGCAGGGGCCCTGTTCAGCAGGGCAGGCCTGAGTTGTTTGTAGCACTGGCTTTAAGCAAGTAGCTCCAGCTGTGGGTAACCGCTTGGGGCTACGGTCAGTCCAGCCTGAGACCTAAGCCGACCTGGGCCCGAGTTAAGGAGCCAGGCTGCCCAGGTGGGAAACCGGACCTGCCGCCAAGCCAAGCCAAGCCAAGCAGTTTTTAATGGATTCTTGCCACGTGGGCACCAAAGTATGTCTCTTGCGGAGAGGTAGGACAGCAGTGGCAGGAAGGGTAAGGTTTTTAATCTCAGCTCTTAGCTATCGCTCTGACCTCTTGGCTTTCATCTCTGAATCGGCTCTGTGTTTCTTATTTAATAAGACGGTTACACCTACACTGGGGGCATGAATAATTTTGTCTGTTTTGTGATTTTTTTTGTAGTTCTATTTGAAGCTTATCTCAAAATAAAATTATAATATAGACTGTGG